>ML868355.1:2300-14493 GCA_009831015.1 Picea engelmannii
CAACAACGGCTTGGAAATCACGGAATGATCTCACGGAGATGATTTCGGAGCAGGCTTCACGCACAAGCTAGTTCAATTTTCCCGAACCACCAGGGATTCTTCCACTCGAGTTCAACACAGGGAATTCTGGTTCAGGGAATACGCACTCAGGATTGTCTGGGACAGATACAGACTCATAGCTATGGACAGGGTAATACCCGGTTTTCCTCAGGAAAAAGCAGCTTAACAGGTTCAGAGATGAATCAGGATATCCAGCAGAGGTCGTACCGTTCCATGCACAGAGGTTCGGTTCAGAATGGAGGAGAGCGTCCCCCCCCCCACGGTTCAGTTCAAGGCTTTTATTTGCATGCACCAGGGATGACACTTGTCACCCTGGAAACTACATGCCTACCACAACGTGCATCCCCTTTGCACGTTCCTTCCTTTGCCAGGAACTTAGGATAAACAAAAATGCACATGTCTTTTTCTGGAAATAATATTAAAATATTATTTCCCAGGCTTAAGACCCTAGGCTTAGCACTCAGCCCTTTTCCCAACTTTTAGCCCCTAGTTCCTTGCCCACTCTGTGGATGCTCAGTCCCCCTTCACTCATTCATCGTGGTCGGTCTGCACCTAGCGGTGTTTATATTTTATTAAATATTCTGCATACATACAAGTACAACAGCAGGCTCCTGGCCTTCAACACTTAGGCTCCCTGGCCTAACAAACACATAAGCCTATAGCTTATAGGAACTCGGCTCACCAGCCTATAACACATATGTACAATTCGTTTTATACATCAGGTTTATAAAGGGCTCGGCCTTGGGGACATTACATTTGGGAAGTATAGATAGCAAGCAACAGCAGGAGCATAGAGCCATAAACACCCCAGACCAATGAAAGAGTGGAGGTAGAAGAACGAGATATAGTCTACTCATTACCACATGCAAACAAAATGGTCTACATCACACCTAGAATGATGCAAATGGATGAAATCGTGGGGCAGATACCCTTGAAGGATTTAAACCACATCCAATTGGTCTTGATGTGGATGCCATAAAGGGCACTACACAAGTTGCAGGTTATTTTCGACCACGAGGTACAACCTCACGCACACAGAGACTTAGTCGAATTACAACAAGAAAAAAAGAAGCGGGAGGCGCTAAAAAAGGTTTGTGAGAAGGCCAAGTTCAAAACTCAGGAGGAAAGAGAATGCATGAACGAACTGGAACGAAGAGTAGGAGGAATTTTTGAGAAGCTTCCAAACACCACGCAAGGGAATGAACTTCCAGTAGAAGAAAATATTGATCAGATTGCACAGGCCATCGAGCAATATCAGAAGGAGATCGAGAATCTCTGAGAACAACTCATGCCAACCACTCCACCAACATTCAAGGAGAAAAGGAAACATGAAGCAACAACGCAACTGAAGGAGATAGAACAACAGGTTAGCACAACCATTGACTTGTTCGATAAAGCAACGCAACTTTGGATGAGATTGGGGGAGGATCCACAGGTCCAACGATGGGACAAGGAAGAGGAAAGGATCAATGTAGCGATCCAAGAACTGAAGCAGGAGAAGAAGACAATACCAATCCCAAAATGGGTCAAAGAGATCTAGGAGTTGAAGAAGCTGCAAGCAGAACTCATCACTATGAAAACGAAAAAACAAGAGGGTCAGGCTCAAATGGAGCCATTGAAAGAATGGGTAGCCAAAGTACTGGCACAAGCAGAGGAGGCTAAGACACATATAACACATACTCAAGAAGAATGTGCAGGATTGATCAACGATAAAGTGGCAGTCCAGGTAGTGGACACAATCTAGGAGAAGACCGCGCAGGCGCTAAAACGGGCAACAGAGCTCAAGGAAAATCTCCAAACGATCACCAAGGAGATCAAGGTAGCTCAGAGGGATTAGGTGGCTTGGGACGAGCCACATGTCAGTGTTGGGGGCTTGTTGGAAGTAGACTAAAGTGGAAAGAAGGATGATCGTGGGGAAAGAAAACGTACAGAAACTGAAGTAACAGCTGTAGGGAAGCACAACATGCATTCCAACAGGCTAAAGTGGAAAGAAGGATGATCGTGGGGAAAGAAAGCATGCAGAAACTGAAGTAATAGCTGGAGGGACGCACAACATGCACGCATGCAAGAAAACGTGCACAAGGAAAGCGACAATTGGGAGGAAGAACAATATGCATGCATGGAAGGAATACCTAACGTCGGTAGGGTTAGGGTTTTGGGAATGTATGGTAAACGACTGAAGAGCTTAAAATGTATAAATATAGATACATAGGTATCATAAGGGGTTGGTTCTTTCTATTTTGTTTTATGAATTATTGTTCCATCATAGATTTGTACTAGTTGATGCGAGATGTAATGTTGTTATGAACCATTTTTGTAAGTTTTTGAGCTAGAAGAGAGGGAAGGAAGATCTGAGGATTCGATCGCAGGCTGATGATCCTGGTGTGATCTAGTTCGCCTCATATAAATCTTACCCATCGAAGGAGGATTGTAAGCATGCAGTGTTGTAGATGCAGAACTATCTTAATGAAAGGGCCAAGAGCCAAATCTTTGTGGACGTAGCCTAGGAGGGGGTGAACCACGTTAATATTTGTGTAATACGATGAATGCATGCATATCTTTATCTCATTTCAACAGTTAATTGTTGTGCTTCACAAATGAATGAATTATTCTATTTGTTGTGACATATGGTTGTGTTATTAAGGAAATAAGTTACTGAAGATAATACATAGTCGTGAAGACAATAGATTGCAATTACAATTTATAGTAGATGTCTCTAAATACAAATTTCCTATCTCATACTCAATCTTGGGCTGTAAACACCTGAGTCTTACAACCACCCATTAAAGCTATCTCAGGTGAGACTGCATGGCACATTTTGTGTGATGTGTTGCCTTCTGGTTTACCAGGAGGGCCGATAGTTTTAGAGGCTTTGTTGGAACCCCGAATGACATGAAACCTGGGTCAATAACTCAGATGATAGAGTAGAACTAGTAACCAACACCCTCCTTATATTTGAAGGTAGTCTTTCACACATCGGACGATTCAATTGGTGCCCGATGATACCCAAACTTCAAGTCGGTCTTGCTGAAATATTTTTCCCCTTTGAGTTGGTCCAGAAGGTCATCAATCCGTGGGATTAGGTACCTATTCTGGACTGTTGAAATAATGTAACTACAAAGTGTATTCTTATTATTGTTGGATATATTATTCATTGGATCAATCCCCATTGTGGATTGATTATGTCGGCTATTGTAAAGGGACCCAATCCCCTTTTGTGGATTGGTCATAATATAATTGTAATAGGCAAAAGAAGCAGTCAGCCCTAGAATATATCAAAGAGGCCCCAAAATATAATAAAGGTGGTTATAAACACCTAAGAGAAGAAGTCAGCCCTGCTAGTGAAAGGACACTCCCACACGTGCCAGTCTTGTATAAATAAGGAGGCTAGCACCTCACTTAGACACACACTCACTTGTTCATTTGAGAGACAAGTTTCAGAGCTACATTTGGAGAAGAGAGAGAGAGAGAGGCACATCTTTGGGAGAGGACTTTCTATACTTGTTTGAGTTATCTCTTGGCATTGTATTGGCTATCTATAATAAGGAATTTTTTCTTGGTTTTCTACCCCATGAGGGCTTCCTAGGATAAATGATGTGTCTCTTGTGATTGTGTATTTCTCGATTATCCTATCTTATGCTATTGTTATCTATTGAAATGAAAAGAAATCTAATAATAGCTTAAACATTAACATGGTATCAGAGCTAAGCTGAAGAGAGCATCTTTCACAAGAGAATGTGAAAAATGTCACTGTTGTTGTACATGCAAATTAGGGCTTTTTGTTGGTGAGGTATTTCAGTGCCAAAACCATCTAGAAAAGTGCACCCTACCTCAAGGATCATTTTGGCATTCTCAGTGCAACTTTTCAGTGGCTAGATCTCTCGGAAAGTGAAACCCTAGTTTTCACAAAGTACTAGAAAACTAGAAAACCAAAGTACCAGAAGTACTAGAAGTACCAGAGTACCAGAAGTACTAGAAAACCAGAAGTACTAGAAAACCAGAAGCACCAGTCTAGAAATACACAGATCAAGTTTGAGGGGGTAAAAGTTGGATTTTCAGGAATCTGACTGCACCATCTTACTCGCCTCAGCTCAACGCATCTATCCCCTGGATCATAATTTCAAATTTCGAAGTTTGAAAAATTAGGGTTTCCTCATAAAACCCTAAGTTGCAGTCTCAGAACCAATTGTAGTATCAATTGCAGTTGCAGTACCAGTTGAAGTATCAGTCGTATTTCCAGTTGCAGTCACCCTTGAAATTTTCAAGAGTTGGTAATGATTACTACTGCTGCCAGAAGGTGCCACTACCTGCAAATGCTATCGGAGGTATGTACTCACATATGTTTAATTGGTTACACTTTAAAGAGTATTTGCAGGAGAAGGGATCTCTTTCCATAGATCCAGAAGGATCTCAAGATCCAACACATTCAGAAGAATAATGCAACTCAAGTTTGATTATTCTGATATGCATCTATTTGTTATGACATTATTTTGATCAGTGTTGCATGTTGAAGCTATGATCAAATTATTAGATGGATTAAAAGTTTAGATCATCGAGCTTATCTTCTAACCCAACCTTTTGTCAAGATAGCGTATTGTCTCAGTACAGAAGATAGGTTGAAGAAAGCACTCATCATCTTGAGTGAAGGAGACTTGGAAGAAGAGAAAGCACTCATTCTTGAGGACAAGGCTCCAGGTCCCAGGAGAAACCTCGTGTGTTAGTTCCAGGTTGCCATGGAGGAATGTTTGATCACAACACTATGAGAGTATTGACCTCATTTTCGTATTGTATTCCTTACCTTTAATCTTTGCTTCAGACAAGTTACAAGTGATATCTCTAAAGGAGCTATTGTGATGATTGTTCGTGCTATTACATTATATTATCAAAAGGATATTACTCTTTCTTGTTGTTTTGTTGACCTTGTTCCAAGTCACATGTGACAACCCTGAGGAAGCTATAGTGAAGGTTGCAGAAGGCAACATACTAAAGGAGAAACCTTGAAAGAAGCAATCATCATTGGAAAAGAAGAAGGTGGCTTGCTAAAGGGTCACTCAGAAGCTGCCATGGCCCATGCTATTGAGAATCCATGTGAACTTTAGCATAGAATATTAGCCCACATCAACTACAAGGCGCTACCATACGTATGCAAAGCTGTCACAGATCTACCAAAACTCAAGGTTGACCATGAAGGCGTGTGCAACATATGTGCACAAGGGAATAACATCAAGAACCCTTTTCCAAAGAGAGACAACAAAGCATAAGGATTCCTAGAATTCATTCATTCAGAAGTGTGGCCCAATGCCATCATCCTCCATTAGTGGGTATGTATACTATGTATCATTTATTGATGATTATTCTCGTAAGACCTGGTTGTATTTCTTGAAATCTAAAGATAAAGTGTTCAACAAATTCAAGGAATTCAAAGCCTTAATAGAGAATCTTTATGAAAGAAAGATCAAGATACTCAGGTAAGATAATGGAGGAGAATACACCTCAAAAGAGTTTGTGAACTTCTGCAAAGATGTTGGGATCAAGAGGGAAATCACTACTCCCTATAATCCTCAACAAAATTGTGTAGCTGAAAGGAAGAACATAACGATAATGGAAGCTGTGAAGACCATGATCCACGATCAAGATCTTCATATGCGCTTATGGGCAGAAGTAATAATGACAGCCGTATATGTGCAAAACCAATTGTCCCATAGTGCACTTGGGTTCAAGACCCCGAAAGAGATGTTCACCGGAAAGAAGCCAGAGGTAATCAATCTCAAAATATTTGGCTACCCAGTATTTATACATATACCGAAAGAGAAGAGAAATAAGTTGGAACCCTTAGGAAAGAGGGGAATGTTTGTGGGATACTGTGAGGTCTCCAAGGCCTTCAGGATCTATATACCAGGTCACTGTCACATTGATATCAACAGGGATGTGACCTTTGATGAAGATGCAACACTCAAGAAATTGAGAAGATGCCAGCTTGAAGAAGTATATGAAGAGGAACCCGTAATCCCCAGAATTCTAGATTCAGTGAGGGAGGTTCCCAATGTTGTTAAACCATTGAGGGAAGTTGTAACTTCCCCTGATGAGAAAATTCTAGAAAATCATGACATAGTAGAGTTTCAAGAACCTCCTCAGATGACAATCTCCCATAAAAGAAAGCGCCAGCTTGGGCTAGAGAGCTTATTCAATATGGAGAGAAATATGGTGTTCCTGAAGGAACCATGAGACATGTGAAGAAACCTAAGCCATTCTCCAGTTATATGGCTTTGATGTGTGATCTCCTAGAAAAGGAGCCTACCTGATTTGAAGAAGCCATTTAGAAGAAAGAATGGGAATATTCCATGACAGAAAAATACCAATCCATAATAAAGAACAATGTATGGGAAATAGTTCCTAGACCGAATAGAAAGGATGTGGTATCGTCCATATGGATCTTCAAAATAAAACTTGTTGCTGATGGAAGTATTGAGAAGTATAAAGCAAGATTTGTAGTTCATGGCTTTTCTAAAAAAAAGGCATTGACTATGAAGAGACATTCGCTCCTGTAGCCAGATACACTTTGATCAAAACCATCATAGCCCTTGCCGCTAAGATGAAGTGGAAGCTACACCAGATGGACTTAAATACAACTTTCCTAAATGGTGTTATCGAAGAGGAAGTGTATATAGAGCAACCTCAAGGATTTGAAGTTGAAGACAGGAAGTCTCATGTATGCAAGTTGAAGAAAGCCTTGTACGGATTGAAGCAAGCTCCTAGAGCTTGGTATGGCTGGATAGACAAATTTCTGATGATCTTGGGCTTTACCAAGAGTAAAGCATATTCTAACCTCTACTTCAAGGTTATGAATGATGAGCCAGTAATACTATTACTGTATGTGGATGACTTATTCTTAACTAGAGAAGAAAATCTCATCACTGAATGTAAGAAGAGACTCGCATTAGAATTTGAGATGAAATACCTTGGCCTAATGCACTATTTCTTAGGTCTTGAGGTATGACAGAGTCCAAAGAGGATCTTCCTTAACCAAAGGATGTATGCAGTCAAAATATTGAAGAGATTCGACATGTTAGAGTGCAAGCCCATGAATACACCCATGGAAATGAAGTTGAAGCTATTGGTCGATACTTCATCAAAATTGATTGATGCCATGCTGTATAGACAGATTATCAGATCACTGATGTACCTGACGAACATCATACCAAATATTTGTTTTGCTGTGAACACTTTGAGTTAGTTTCTGGTAGAACCTAGACATGTTCACCTTGTGGCTGCAAAATAGTGATGAGGTACCTTAAGGGTACATTAGATTGTGGTCTCAATTATGATGGATATCATTATTTCACATTGAGTGGATACATTGATTCAGATTGGGCAGGAAGTGTTTCTGATAGGAAAATCATTTCAGGATGCTATTTCAGTTTGGGATCAACCATGTTCTCGTGGCAAAGTAGGAAGCAATCCAGCATTGCTCTTAGCACAATGGAAGAAGAATACATTGCTGCATGTTCTGCTAGCTGCGAAGCTTTATGGATTCAAAAGTTGCTGACCGGCCTATTTGACCTAGAGATGGAAGAAACCATGATCCTATGTGACAACCAGAGCTACATAAAGATGAAATAAAGTCCTGTATTCCATGACAGATCGAATCACATAGAGATTCGTTATCATTACATTCGTGACATGGTGCAGAAAGGAGCCATAAAGCTCCAGTACGTTAGCATGGATGAACATGTTGTTGATGTGTTGACCAAGCCTCTATCTCATGTAAAGTTTGAGCACTCCCGAGATAAGCTTGGTATAGTCTGAAAGGACCTTCCTCGAAAGGGGGAGTAGTTGCTGTGATGAGACATATGTTGCTTCCAACCTTATTGCTGTGACGTAAAGCAAGATGATGTGATGAGACTAGAACTGTGCTTCCGGCTTAACATCTGCGACATAAAGCCAGTCTAGTATCCTGCTTCCATCTTGATTGTTGCGACGTAAAGCAAGACGAGTATCTTTCTTCCTTTTTTATTGCTATGATGTAAAGAAAGACAATGAGATAAGACTAGCACTGTGCTTCCATCTTGATAGTTGTTACGTAAATCCAATCTAGTATCTTTCTTCTAGCTTGAGTGTTGTGACGTAAAGCAAGACGATGAGATGAGACTAGTACTGTGCTTCCAGCTTGATAGTTGTGATGTAAAGCCAATCTAGTATCTTGCTTCTAGCTTGAGTGTTGTGATGTAAAGAAAGACGTTGATATTAGACTAGTACTGTGCTTCCAGCTTGAGAAGCTATGATGTAAAGCCAGTCTAGTATCTTGCTTCCAGCTTGAGTGTTGTGACGTAAAGCAAGACGTTGAGATGAGACTAGTAGTGTGCTTCCATATTGAGAAGCTGTGATGTAAAGCCAGTCTAGTATCTTTCTTCCAGCTTGATTGTTGTGACGTAAAGCAAGACGAGTACTGAGCTTCCAGCTTGACAGCTGTGATGTAAAGCTAGTCTTTTATTATGATGAGCTAGCCTCGTGCTGTGATGATGATGATGCATTAGTTTTATACTAATACATATTGATGCATATGATGATTGCATTCCTTTGAGAATGACGATGTTGTGGATGAAGAAAACTTCCGATGATTTATAGATATGCCAATCATTGTTCCAAGATGATATTGATGATGTTGTCCTCCTGATGTTGTTGATGATAAAGGCCTCTCTCTCATCTGATGCTGCTGTAGAGTACCCTTCTTGTTAAGGGGGAGTGTTGAAATAATGTAACTGCAAAGTGTATTCTTATTATTATTTGATATATTATTCATTGGATCAATCCCCATTGTGGATTGATCATGTCGGCTATTGTAAAAGGACCAAATCCCCCTTTGCGGATTGATCATAATATAATTCTAATAGGAAAAAGAAGAAGTCGACCCCAGAATATATCAAAGAGGCCCCGAAATATAATAAAGGTGGTTATAACCACCCAGGAGAAGAAGTCGGCCCTGCCAGTGAAAGGACACTCCCACACGTGCCAGTCTTGTATAAATAAGGAGGCTAGCACCTCACTTAAACACACACTCACTTGTTCATTTGAGAGACAAGTTTCAGAGCTGCAGTTGGAGAAGAGAGAGAGAGAGAGGCACATCTTTGGGAGAGGACTTTCTATACTTGTTTGAGTTATCTCTTGGCATTGTATTGGCTATCTATAATAAGGAAGTTTTGTTGGGTTTTTTGCCCCATGAGGGTTTCCCAGGATAAATGATGTGTCTCTTGTGATTGTGTATTTCTTGGTGATCCTATCTTATTCTATTGTTATCTATTGAAATGTAAAGAACTCTAATAATATCTTAAACATTAACATAGACAGTGATCTTGTTCAATGCCCGATAGTCAATACAGAGTCTCCAAGTCCCATCCTTCTTCTGCACCAACATGATCGAGCTCCCATAGGGCGATGAACTTGGTCGGATGTGACCTTTCTGTAGTATCTCCTGGATCTACCTCTTGATTTCATCATTCTCCAGAACATAGCACCGATAGATCGGTCCATTGGGCAGTGACGCACCTGGGGTCAGATCAATGGGGTGCTTGACCTGACAGTGCAGAGGCACTCCTACAGGTGAGGTGAAGATGTCCCGATACTCCTCCACGACCTTGTCCATTTGTTGTTGTCGTGCAGAGGAGCCATGTCTGGAGGTCATGGCCACAATCTTCTTCTTTCCCTAAGGGAGGATCATCAGGAAAACAAATTTCCCGGTTTTGGAAATGAGCTTACTGCATTGTTTTGCAGTAACCAAAGAGATAGCAGCAAGCGGCGGTACTTATGGTATCATGTACAACTTATTTCCCAAGGTAACAATAACAACACGAGGTCAGGACTCATACACAACATGTCTCTTCCACAAGTATGGTTGGCCTAATAATACATCACAAACATCAAGAGGAGCAATGTCACATAATACCTCATTGGTGAAGGGCTTGATGTTGTAGGGAAGGCGACACTACTGGCTGACGCGGAGATCCCGTCCTTGGTGAAGCCACCCGATGGTGTATGACTGTGGGTGTGCTGTGGTCGACAAGCCCAACCGCTTCACGGCCTCTTCTAAAATGAGGTTCTTTTGGCTCCCACTGTCAACAATGAACTGTAGTGGGGAACACTTTACCCACATCTGGGAGTGGAAGAGACATTCCTCCTCCTCTGGATCTTCTGGTTCTTCCTTTTGGATCTTTGTGGTGGAAACGATGGCATTGGGCTCCGCATCGATAATCTTCTTCCCTCTGTCATTCAGCTTCTCGGGTTCTGATTCAATATCAGAGCATGCATCTGATTCAGAAGCCCTCATCTCGGCCACCAGTTACTGTTTGGCCCGACACTCACTTGTGTTGTGAGTGGAGCTCTTATGGAACTCACACCACTTTCTCGTGTCCTTATTCGGCTTCGCGGTGTTGTTCTTTTCTTGTGGATTTGGCAGGTTGTATTGAGCCACCATGCCTTGGCTTTGTCCTTTGTTCTGCGGTTTGGGGGCACCTTTCTCTTGCTTTTGATTCTTAGATCCAAAGTCTCGCTTATTCTATTTGAATTTCTACTCAATCTTGGTAGCATACCGGTATGCTGTACCAAGTGAGGAGATGTCGAGGAACTCCATTTCCTCCTGAATGTATCTGTGTAGACAACTTTGGTACTTCAACACCAAATGTTTCTCCGAATCTTTGATAACCAACTTTGTGCGTAGGGTATGGAACAGATTTATCAGCTCATGCACATCTTGATCCCTTTGTTGTCGCAACATAGTCCATTGTATGTACTTGTCCTCATAGCTCCCCATGGGATAATATTGTTCCTTGATGGCATCTCAGAAAGAATTCCAAGTGGGTATGATTGAAAACAGAGAGGGTTCCTCCTCGTCCTTTTTATCACAACAGGTTTCCCACCAGTCCTTTACATGGGGGGCGGCTTTGAGCAGTGAAAAAATAATCTTCTACCGGTCGAAAAAGTCATGAACTGAGAAATATACTTCTAATAGATTCAACCATCTATCTACGACGTCCGCATCTATTTGTCCATAAAATATGGGAATGTCAAAGTTTACTTGTACCTTAAAAGGGGTTGTGCCTCTAGAGTGGCTGCTGGATGCAGATGCACCACCAATGGGCAATCATTGAAGGATCTGGGCGAAGTTATCCATCATTGCGTTCCTTTGTTTTTCAAGGGCCTCCTGGAGCAATATTTTGATAGGATCTCCTGCTCCCTCATCTTTCTTTTCATCCCCCATGGGTGACCGTCGAGGTTTGCGAGGATGATCTTGCAAAGGTTCAACTAGATCGAGCCCTAACTCCTTATAACCCGACCTCGTTGGGGACATGCAAAGAATGATCGAGAAAGAGCAGACCACTCTGATACCACTGATCCAAATTTATGCAAGAATGCAACATAATACACAAATAACCATGAATACAAAGATGCAATGGAAATAACACTTCATTTCATTAATATCAAAGAACTAAAATTTGTTTACAGACATAATGGAAATAAACTAGTAGGGCGTTGGTAGCTTATCTCTGAGAAGAGATGTGGCATCTACAGGCCTCTGAACTCTGTGTTACAATGAGGCTCAGAGGCCTATATATTATTGAGAAACAATGGAAACCCTAAACATCCAAAAACTTAACCCTAGGAGATGAAACGCCAAAATATGGGTCTCGTCGGGGTAAATTGGTACATCAATTTCCCGGGGTCGTAACTTTGGCATACTATCTCCGTTTGACACACATGATACATCATTAGAAAGATCTATCTGAGGACTACACTTCTAACAATGAATATCGAGTTCGAAACAAAATCATATTCACCAGAGCTTTGATGCCAAAAAACCTTCGTTTAGGGCCTCAAAACGGCTCCGGAGGTTTAGGACCCGAAAAACTGCCAAAAATAGTAATTTGTGCTACAATCAAGGAAACTGAAAAACTGAAAAAAAAAATGGTGGGAGTCCAAGTGGAATAGGTGGGTGGCCATCAATATTCACTTGGATCACCCCCTTCTCCCTCCCAACCTCTCTCTTACTCTCTCTCCACTTCTCTCTCACTCTCTCTCCACCTCTCTCACTTTACCCCTCTCGCTCCTCCCCCCACTCTTTCCCTCTCCCCCCGCCCCCCCT
>WSFP011438561.1:0-20839 GCA_009831015.1 Picea engelmannii
GAGAGAGAGAGAGAGAGAGAGAGAGAGAGAGAGAGTACTCCTAGTCTAGAACATGTTTTATGTACTTTTAAACACTTCACATGCATTAATGCATCCCTATCTAAACTAAGAATACATCCTAAACATGTCCATGAGTGCATATTCTCTCCAAATCCCTCTGTTATATATGGCTGTCAAATGTCCATATAATAGTAACTTGCATCTGCTTCTTTCATTATGTATAGCTTCCTTTATTGTTCTAGGCTGTCCTCAATTTTGTTGGACTCTTGTCATCCTTCCTTGAAGTTTGATTACATTCCCCTTCTTTTATTTTTTAATAATTCTTCCCATAATGAATTGCCTTGTTCCACCCCTGAACTTATTATATTTATACCATCCTTCCACTGCACTACTCTGATAACCAAAAGTGGATGGTACTACTCCAAAACTATATAACTGATCCCTAGAGATGATGCACCTAAAAGCCACCAGAGGCTTTCTTCAATTTTGTGAGAACAATGAGCTTCCTAACTCAAAATATGGGTGAAAATATGTGATATCCTCCTCAATATATTTCCAATGACTATTCATGTTCCTCAATTTGATCTCCGAGCCAAAATTTATGGCAATTTAAAATCAACAATTTCATTCTTTTTGCACTTGATTTCACAGGTACAATAATTCTCAGAGTTGAAATTTTGTCAACTATAGTAGAAAATCCACAAGGAACCAAGAAAATGTCCGTGTATAGGCCACTAGGGTAGTGAATCCCTCCCAATATTTATCAATGGCCAAGATCTCTCAATGTCCCAGATCCAATAACTGTGATCTATCACAGGTTCAATGACATGTAAGGGTAGGTGGTCCAACTGGAACCTAAGACACATGGACCTGAGGTGGCATGAAAATTAGTGATCTGATCAAATACGATGTTGATATGGCACAAGGATGTGGCCTAACATGTGGCACAATATGTGACTACTGATTTCATCATGTACTCAAGACCTGATCAGAACTCTGAGCTGGAACTTTGACTATCCAAGACATGTGGCACAATATCCTCATGACACATGGGATAATCAAAACACTACATGTGGCACTAACGTGTCACTGACATGGTTATGACATTTCATATGAAGCGATACTAGTCACCGGCCACCATTTTTCCTTTTTGATGAAGTATTCCTATCTGAAGTGGCCTCCACGTGGACCCCTTCCACATGTGTTGGATGACATGGCATCGACGAGGCTGCTGACATGGTTTTGATGTGGCATATTCCACCGGTCAACTGGCCACTGGGTGCTCCTCACACAAGCTTTCACCTAAATTCAAATCTTATGGGTCCGATATTGGCCCACCGGGGAACGAACCCACCAATCATACCATGCACAAACTGTTATCCAACTCCTGTGGTCCGACGTCGGTTTGATCCATCAGGCCACCATGTATCAACCTCCACTCTCACACCCTAATTGGACTACCTATCTGTTGACCCCAGTCTAGTCCACCAAGCCCTTGCACACAAATTACACATAACTTGTATCAGACATCTACAGTCTAGACCACTTCCCATTAGGGCACCGACCAACCTAACCAAAAGTTTACATTGCACCCAGGCGTCGCAAGGTTCCATGGATTCCTTTTCATACACAAGTAATACAAGGTTCCTTTTTTATTATAAATAATTTAAGATATCATTTCCCAATCCATGTGGGATAAAGAGATACACATGCCACATATCAATGGTAGTGAACCCACATAGAGGCAAGATTGATGGTCACTGAGCCTGTCATGTTTACATTGCTTCTTGAAAAACTACAACTAGCTTCTTAATTGATGTTGGTGACGTTTCATTGGCAGTCGAGGAGGGTGTTCAACACTTGATCTAAGAATGAGCCTCACAAGTGTATAAGAAAAGAGATGAAATAGTGAGCCATAGATTCCATCGAACGATGCTTTATCTCCTCATGTCCTCCAAACAGAGACCCTTTTCTCTCCGTGCAAACCCATTATTTATGTAACACACCTTGAAACTTTAAGAAGTTTAAGAAACCACTTAAATTGTATTCTTTGACGTTGTCCCACAGAAAATATAATAATTTCACCCCAAAATAAAAATCCTCATGCAAACAACTTTTGTTTTGTGGTAGAATAATTAAGTTGAAAAACAAATCTCAGTCCTGTAGCAGACCCTTGAAGGATCGATGCTACAACCTACAACTCTGATACCACTCTATAATGTACCCAACCACCAAGGCTCGCCACACTGCTTCCATAACTCCCTTCAAGACATTTTGATACCAATCTGTGGTGTACACAACCACTAGTAGGCTGATCTATGCTACCTCTGGAGCACCCTTGAATAACGCTCTGATTAGAAATTCATCCTCTTGGACTAATTTTGAATTCAATACCGATATTTAATTAATCAATATCATGAAACCATCCAAAAAATTATCAATATGCAATAACCAAGAACATGATAAACCATAAAAGAATACTTTAACACGCCATGCACAACAATAACCAACAAACGAGCATATCATATTCATATCATCTTAGAGATAATAATACACAATGGAATATACATTATATATAAAACACATAGAGCACTTATCTTTAATTAAACCTTCACCAACTAGCTATAAACCAAGGATGTTCATCCCAACCGTAGACAATGTTGTTCATTCACTCTCAACAACAGTGTCATCCCCAAGTTAGGGTATGAATCCACAAGGATGGGTCCTAGGCCAAATCTAAACACACAACAATTAGCTACCAAGCTCTTAGGTTTTTCCAACCACACAAAAATCCTGATTTCCAACTCTCTTCCCCTTCATCTCATACAACCCAAAGAAATGAACCCCTTTCTCTTCCATGAAGTCCCTCAGGATGTTCCATTTATCTTCCAGGGCTCCAGTGCTATTAGTCAAGAAATATCAATGCTAGAAAATTCCAAGGATTCTCAGTTGTGCATAGTACTTTCATAACTTCCATCAATATCATGCACACATGCATCCATTCCCTCCTGGAATGATCAGTAAATTACTACATCTATATAACAATGGCTCTCCTCCTTCATATATTCATCTCCATGCCCATACCTAGATCACACTAATCAACAAGAATGAGGAAAGTGCATACAACCAAAAATGAATGAACCAACAAAACGAATGAGCCACCAAACGAATAACCCCCGAAGTAGCCAACAGGTCAGGTTTAAATATCAAGGACATGGTCTCCCCAAGAGACTCTCAAAGATACTTAGATTCCCCCTCACCCAGACATGGGTAAATAAAATTTAAAAAAATAAAGGAGCAACCCCTGAACTTTCTCTCCCAGGGAGTCATAGCCCCCTATCTCTTTTCCTTGTCCATCTCATAGCCAACGATGTATTTTATTAATGTGTGTGTGTGTGTATGTGTAATACATAGTTGGCCGTGAGATAGAAAATGATACAAAATAAGGGGTTATGATTCCATGAGAGAGGGGGCTGAGGGGCTACTCCTTTATTTATTTAACTTCCATGTACACATTTTTGGGTGAAGGGGAACATGAGCCTCTTGGAGAGACCACGTTGTGTCTTGGGGCATGTGAGTCTCTTTGGGAGACCACATCCTTGATATTTAAACCCAACCTGCTAGCTACTTGGGGGGTTGTTCTTCTGGTGGCTCATTCGTTTTGTTGGTTCATTCATTTTTGGTAGTATGCACTTTGCTCGTTCTTGCTGATTTGTGTTCTTTGGGTCTGGGAATGGATATGAATA
Source organism: Picea engelmannii (assembly GCA_009831015.1). NCBI lineage: Eukaryota > Viridiplantae > Streptophyta > Pinopsida > Pinales > Pinaceae > Picea > Picea engelmannii. The sequence goes on from WSFP011438561.1 coordinate 3,747, forward strand.
GTTGGAGGAGGAGAGCCATGTTGGTTTTGGAGCTTGAGTATCTTCCTGGTTCATAGGTATTTTTTTTCAGCCATGTTTATACCCCATGAAGACTGTACACCCCAGAATACTATACACCCCTCCACGTGGGGGGGTTGTAGGGGCATCTCCCCCCCTGTGGGTTCTAGGGGGCTCATCCCCCTAGCTAGGGAGTCAGGGGGAAAGAAGACCCTCGAAAGAGGTTCAGGGGTGAAGCCCCCAAAGGAAAAATTTCCTTGTAAATGTATATTGTAATATCATAGTAAATCTGGACCGTTGGTTATAAGGTCACATATATGACAATAGAAGTTATGTTAGTGTTTTTTTCCCTAGAAGGAAACCCTCTTTTACGAGGGAAATGTATTATTTGGCCATGTATCATTTCTAATATTGTATTCAGAGAGAGGATATTGTGAGAGAAAGAAGAGGAAGTTACAACATGTGTGCTATAAGTTGTATCCCTTCATTTGCTAGATAATAAAAATGAAGGAATTGGAAATTTCTCTAGTGGATGTAGCCCACACTAGGCAAACCATGTATATATGTGTCTCTATTCTATTGTGTATTCTTTTTTGTTTTATTTCCGCATTTTGTTTTATTGCTCTGCGATCCTGTTTTTCTAACAAGCCATTGTTAGATGGCTGTAAGAATTTACTGATCATTCTAGGAGGGAATGGATGCCTGTGTGCATGAGATTTATGGCACTTTTGAAATTACTGTGCACTTATGAGAATCCTTGGAATTTTCCAGCATTGATATTTTCTTACCAGTAGCACTAGAACCATGGAAGATAAATGGAACAACCTGAGGGACGACATTGTAGAGAAAGTGATGCAGGAGCATCTCAAGCGAGCCAGTGCGGAGGCCAACAGACAGCTAGAAAAGCGCCCAGAACAAATTTTGAAATATCTTGAACCATTAATGAAACATCAAGTGGAGGCACACTTGTATAATGTAAACATACCTTGAGCGATTCACTCTCGTCCTTAGTAGGTAGGAGGCATTTATAGTAGTTAATGCAAGTAGGTAGAATTGAATGTGTAGATTAGACAGTTTTGGAACGCAAGAGGGAAATGGGATATAGACACCCTCATTGTGTATTGTAACATAGATTAAGATTAGGAATAGGATGAGATAATTCTGGAGAGCATAGAAGAGAAGTAGGGAGAGTTGTGTAGAAGACTCCATGTACAGAAGTTTTGAATTAATACAAGAAAGTTGTGATTCAGACTCATGGTGTCCATATATTATCTGTGTATGCATCTTTGAATGTTATACTTATGAATGGTTTACTCTTTCTGTCATGCAATTGATTTTATGCTATGTATGAATGATTTCTTGTTGAATGTTTGAAATCTAAGAGGAAAGGGAAAGGAATGAGTTTCAATTGTTTCTCTATCTGAGCAAGAGTTCCTGTAAGGAGTGCAGTTGAATTGTCCGCAAGGAGTGCGTCAACAAGGTGTTCAGAGGTTTGTCTCTGAAAGCTTAGGATAGAAATCTTTTTTTCTCATTTCTACAGAAGTGCAGTTGGGCACAGGAGCCGTGTAAGGAGTGTGCAGGATGAGTAAAGTCTTAGAGTTTCGAACCTGAGGGAAGTATTGAAAGACTGCTGTTGCAGGTGTGCGTAGAGTCAAAGGATTTAAACACTTGGAAGTGCTTGAAAGTCTACCACAAGGATTGCGTGCAAGGGTTTTTCTAAAAGACGCAGAGTCGTGGAAATCTTAGAAGGAATTAGACCTATAGAAGGAGTCGAAGGAAGGCATAGTGACGAGGGACCACAGGAGGATGAGTTCCATGGAGAGAAACACCTTGGTTAGTTGTGCAGAAGTTCATAAAAGGAAAGAATGGATGGTCGGAATTCTCTGTGGAGAATCCGCAAAGTCCTATGAGCCGTCAGATCTCACAGAGGAGCAGGGGAGTTATCACCAGTATTCCTAAAGGTTCTAAGCTCAGGAGGAGTAGGACCATAGATCCAAGTCACGAGGGTCGTTGGATTTTACACGTGGATTCCTATATCGGGGTTTCGTAGGTTGAAGTCCTGTAAACTTTGAAATGGGAATCACGATATTTCAAACCGCGAAGTCCCGAAGGCTAAAAGGACCATGTGGGCCACAAAGGAGACAATGAGTGGACAAGTGGCGCACTATTGACACGGAGTCAAAGTCCATTGACCATTTCGGAGTTTCGTGGAGTAAAGTTCCGAGAACATTGCATTAAGATTCGCGATATCATGACGTCCGAAGTCCCGATGGAGTAAAGGGGCGTTGAAAAGTCAACCTTGTGAGCGCATCGAAATTTCAAAAAATCAGGTTTCGGGAATCGCGGGAACAAGTTGCTCGACATCGCGATCGCCGAAATCATGATAAGGAAAATTCTGAAAGAGAAAAGAGGAAGGGTCAGGGTTGACTCTTTTTGAGTTTCGGAGGTTTGAGAGATAGGTGCTTGACCTATGGATTCGCGAAGGCGTGAAATCCAATCTCCTAAGTGCAAAGAGGGGATCCCACGAGGATTTGCTGTGGGTACGGATTTCCCGAAAGGGAAATAGAAAAACCATTTCCAAGAGCTCTTTGGGCCAGCGAAGGGGGAAATATCCTGTTGATGTGGACCTTCCGACCTGTAGGCTGAGGAGGGGGCGTGCGTCAACATCAGAAAGGGGTTCATTTCTTTGGGTTGTGTAGGCTAAAGGGGAAGAGATTTGGAAATTAATATTGTTGTTTGGTTGAGAAAACCCGAGAGCTTGGTATATAACTACTGTGTGTTTATATTTAACCTAGGGCCCATGTGGATTCATAGCCTTGTCTTGGGGGTGAAACTGTTGTTCAGAGTGAATGAACAAAATTGTCTATGATTGGGAGGAATGTCCTTGGTATTCAACCAATTTGTGAAGGTTTAATTAAAGATAAGTGTTCTCCGTGTTTTTTTTTATAATGTATATTCCCCTGTGTATTATTATCTTTGAGATGATATGATAATGTTATGCTCGTCTTCTAGTTATTGTTGTGCATGGCATGTTAAAGTATTCTTTTATGGTTTAGAATGTTCTTGGTTATTGCATGTTGATCAGTTCTTGGATAGTTTCATGATCTTGATTAATTAAAGGTTGGTACTGAATTCAAAATCAGACCAAGAGGGAAATTTTTTAATTAGAGTGTTCTTGAAGGGAACTTCGGAGGTAGCGTGGCTCAGTCTGTTTGTGGTTAGGTAGATAACAAGGAGCTACAAATGAAATCACCCAAATTTTGAGGGATATTTTAATTAGGATGGATTCCATGGAGGTATATTAGAGAAGAGGCATTGAAACAAAAAATTAGGATGTGAGTGATGAGGAGAGGGAAGTAGAGGCTCTACAAGAGGAAGTTGAAACCCAATAAGAAATTACTATTAAGGAATTGACAGATTCGAGAGGTATTCCAAAGATGGAAACCCATACCTACTAAGGGATCTTAAACCTATAAGACTTGATTGATTAGATTGGGAGCATGGATAAGTTCTTTGAATTTGAGCAAATTGAAGACACCAAGAGAGAGAAATTTCCATGGACAAAGTTGAAATGGAATGCATCTCTATGGTGGGATAATGTTCAATTGGATGGGAATAGAACAGGGAGAAATAAAAGAAGGGTATGGAGCAGGATGATTACCAAGTTATAGGGTAAATTTATTCTAGTGGATTACTCTTTGAACTTATTCAAGAAGTTGCAAAACCTATGGCATAAGGAGATGACATTGAAGGAATATACAAAACAATTTTGTAGGTTTTCCATTACATTTGGACAAAGTGATGAGGGAGATAAGGCTTTTTTTATATACATAATGGCCATTATTATGATAGTCAATATGATTTAAGCATTGTGAGAATTCGGTCAATTGGGAATGTATATCATCTTTCCTTGAACAATAATGAGAACTCAAGAAAGAAACCAAGTTCCCATGGTAAATGAATGAAAGGTATTGTTAAGAACATGACTAAAAGAGGAAAAATAAATGGAAGAAAAGGAGATGAAGGAAGTAATACCAATGGTGAAAATCAAGAAACTATAAGAAATTATGAAGCCCTAGAGGTTAGATAACTCCTATAGGTAGGTGAGGAATATTTGGAGGAGAATGCTTCAAGTATGGATTGGAAGGACATAGAGTACATGAGTGTCCAAATAAATTCTAATAGAAGGAAAGAAGGAAAACTCACATTTATTAAGGAGTTGAAATCACAATAGGACCAGTGATTGGAGATAACATTGATGAAGTGTAGAAAGAACATGGTGAAAGTGTTATACTCTTGAGAGTGTTGTTGAAGCCATGATGTTATCCTAAAGAGAAAGAGTTGAAATAAAATAAGGAAATTTTCAAAACTAAATGTAAGAATGAAGGTAAGTGTTGTTCATATATTGTAGATGATGGCAGCATTGAAAACTTGGTATCTAATAATTTCATTGAAAATTTAAAGTTGAAATGCACCCCACATATGAATTCCCATCGAGACTTTTGGTTACAAAAAGGGACACAACATCACTATGTCTGGACATTGCTTTATAAATTTCCATATTTGGAATTATCATGATCAAGTATTATGTGGCGTAGTGTGAATGGAAATCTACCATTTTTTGTTGGGGAGGTCTTGGCCATTCAATTGAAAATTTGTTCATGATGGAGTAAATAATACTTTTCTATTAGAGAAGGGGAAATAGAATTTTAGGTTGTTTCCCATGAATGAGGAAAAAGGAGACAACACCAACAATAGTAATAAAAACAATGGTACTAGAGTGATGTTATGCACAACAAAGGAGTTTTTGAAGGAAGAAAAGAGGGAAAGATGTTGTTTTCCATTTTTCCAAAGAATTTAAGTTTGAAAAAGAAAGAAATGAGATGACAACATAGATTACACTGTTGTTAATAGATCTTAAGGGTGTTATTTCAAATGAGATATTGAAGGAATTGTCACTTGTAGAGAGAATTTCCCACCAAATTTGTTTTATTCTAGGTTCAAGTCTACCAAACAAAGTGCCACATAGATTGACCCCAACAAAAAGTACAAATATGAATAGAAAATTTTATGAGTTAGTGGACTGAGGATTGATAAGAGAAATCTTGAGCCCATGTGTAGTACCTATTGTACTAACACCAAGGAAAGAAGGATAACGTCAAGAAATTATAATTTCCACATTAAACCTAACATAAGAGAGGAAAGAATATTTAAGCTATAAAAGGAAATGAAAAATCAAACACACAATACACAGAGATTTTACCCTAGAAACCAAAATGGAAAACCAACATTCATTGAGTGTATTACTCTCTTGTTGTCTTATTCATTCATAATGAAAGGTTACATTCCTAACCTTGGTCCACACCTAATATACAATCGACATCATACCCTCTTTATTTACATAAGGACAACACTGTAGCCAATTCAGCTTACATCTTTGTGACCAACAACCACTAATGGTTTCCTTATTAAAGATTAGATTTTACATCAATACAACACAAATTATTTATATTCTTCACATTAGGAAAAACCCTAAATAATTTCACCCAAAAAAGGTTACAGATCCACGTATATCATTGGCTACAAATCTCGTGAATCTCATGATTGTGTTACAATCAACTTCTAGTCAGATTACCAATCAGATACAAGTTGACTTTGAGTCGGTATTTAGTCATTTTCCACACGGACTCCCATCGACTTCTTTTCAGTTGACCTCTTTTAATTGTTGTCAATCACTTCAACTTTGAATTTCCTTTCAGATTATCTTTTAATCGATCCACCTCGACTCAACTTTCACTCCCTATCAATCCACCTCGACTAGAATTTCAATATAAATAATATAACAACCCAAAATTGTCCCACTTGTTGTCTTATTTTATGAACTAGGGGTTTCTTGAAATTTGTTCATAGACCCAGAGAAGAAATGCCCATGGCCTCTCTGCACGAAGAGAACTTCACAACACTCGCAGACTTGGTCAAAGAGTCGACTATGTTTTCCAATGTGTCTAATTTCTCTAGCAACACCCTTTTACTTTCCACCATGTCTCTCACGAAATTATATTGTACATCAATATGCTTAGTCTTGAAATGATAAGTTGGGTTATTTGCAGAAACATTGTGCTTTGACCATCACAATTTATCTTCATGAATCCCTTCTCAAACCTTATCCTTGAACATAGTCGTTGCAACCATACTTCTTCTTTTCTTCCATGAGTGGCTTCCATGTATTCAAATTCTGTTTTTGATAAAACTATGACTTCCTTTCACTTACTCATCCAGTTGATTGCTCCACCAAACATCTTGAACACATATCCACTGGTCAACCTTCGTCGATCCATATTGCTAGCCCATTCAACATTGAAAAATAGATGTAAATCTACTTCACTGTCATTTCCAGGTTTCCCTTGGTAGCATATAACATAATCTTTTTGTCCCACACAAATACTTGAATACTCTCTTGACAATTGTCTAGTGCTCCTTTCTAGGTGTCAACATGTATCTACTCAACACTCCCATTGCATGATAAATGTTTGGTCGATTTTAGACCATCGCATACATTAGACTACCAACAACACTTTCATAGGGAACATGTGCCATGACCTCTATTTCTTCTGGTGTCTTTGGACACTATTCAATAATTAGCCTTTCTCCCACAAGAATTGACACCTTTACATGTTTGCAATCCTTCATGTTGAAACGTTTCAAAAATGTTTCAATAATTTTCCTCTACCGGAGGTTTCTAGCTGCTCGATCTCTCTTGATCTCCATTCCTAGAATGAATTTTGTTGCACTTAGATCCTTCATGTATAACTTGGAGGATAATTACTTCTTCACCTCCTTTATATCATCCATGATGTTTCTGATCAGCAACATGTCATAGACATACAATGCTACATATATGAAATTCCCACCTTCTTCCTTAGAATATATGCAGTGATAAAATTTTCTTCTCACAAATCCCAAGCTAAGGATGTATGTGTCGAAATTTTGATACTACATGCTTGGTGATTTCTTTAGGCCATAAAGGGATCTCTTCAATTTGCACACTAGATCTTTCTTTCCCTTTACTATAAGTCAATGAGATTGTTTCATGTATATTTCTTCTGCAAGGTCCCCATGTAGGAACATTGTCTTCACATCCATATGTTATATTTCCAGATCAAATGTTGCAGCTAGAGAAATCATTACTCCAATGGAATTTAATTTTTCAACATGGGAAAAAATCTCACAAAAGTTGAATCCTTTGACTTGGGAATATCCTTTCGCTACCAGTCGATCTTTGAATTTCTTGACTTGACCTACTGTGTTAATATTCTTCTTTAATACCCACTTTCTACTGATGAGATTCCTTGCATTAGGTAATTCGACTAAATCCCATGTCTCATTCTTATGCAAGGATTACATCTCCTCTATAACAACATCCTTCCAGAGTTTACACTCTATCGAGTCGGCTGCCTCCCTGACCGACTTGGGATCCTTGTCAGTGGAGGTTAACACAAATGTAGAACAAAATTCGAGAAGACTTTACATTTCGATTGGTTTTCTTACTCAACGTTCATACCTCCTTACTACTAGGGTCAATTGTTCCACCTCTTCATCTAATTTAGTTGACTCATCTGAATCATATTCTTCTTTGTTCCTCAATTTAAACCTCACCTTATCTAGATTATTCTCTGTTTGAACCACTTCAGAATCATACTTCCTTCTTATTTCTCTAAAGACCACTTCTCGATTGTACATTATTTTCCTTGATGTAGGATCCTAGATCTTATATCCTTTTCATTCCTTCTTTATATCCAATGAAAATACACTTGATTACCTTCATGTCTAGCTTTCTCCTCTTTTCTTTGGGAGCATGAACAAATTCATCACAACAAAATACTTTGAGATGTGAAAGCAAAGGATTCTTACCAAACCATACCTTATGTGGAGTCGATTCAACCAGAGTTGAGGAAGGAGACACATTCACCATATATTTTGTAGTGTCGACTACCTTTGCCCAAAATTAGTGTGCAAGCCCAACACCACTGAGCATGCTCCTTGCCTTTTCCATCAACATTTTGTTCATTCTCTCAACAACTCCATTTTGTTATGGGGTATATGGTGTGGTATTTTGGCATGTTGTGCCACACTACTTGTAGAACTGCTCAAAATAATTTCCATAGAATTCACCACCGTTTCCACTTCTCAGCACCTTAATCTTCTTATTTGTTTGGTTTTACAAAAGAGGCTTAAACTCTTTGAATTTATTGAAAATATATGATTTCTTCCCCGGGAAATATATCCACGTATTCTTAGAAAAATCATTTATGAAGGAGATATAATGCAGGGATCCACCAAGTGAAGGCATTGAAATAGAGCCAAACACATCACTGTGAACCAATTCTAGAATCCCCTTTGTCCTTGTCACTCTAGATGGGAACCTCACCCAATTGTTTTTCCATATATGCAATGTTCACAAAATTCGACTTCTAAATTACATTCAGGAAAGTCTTCAACCATACATTTATTACACATGTATTGAATTCCTTTCTCTCCAATGTGTCCCATCCTCTCATGCCATAGCATGGTCAATTCAATTTGATGAAGCCTTGTTGGTTTGGTTTGGATCGACTCAACCCAATTTGAGTCAAAGTTGAGTCTACTTCAAGAACACCAATGTTGTTGCATCTAGTTGAGTCAATATTCCCTAATAAATTGTATAAGGTTCCAATCTGAACTCCTTTCATTAATACCATCGTACCTTTGACCATTTTGCATGTATATACACTTTTCAAATATTGTGTGCACTCCTCTCATCATACTGACAAATATCAGGTTTTTGTCCAAACCTGGAATATGTAGCACACCTAGAAGGGTTCTACTCCTCCCATCCTATAATATCAATCATACTCTTCCTCGTTAGATAATTTTGGTTGTCGAGTTGTCCCCAAAGAACACAGATCCTCCTTCATATATTTCATATTCACAAAACCATTATCTATGTTATTTCATATGATAGGATGCTCCTGAATTGATCAACCAAACATCTTGATCCGATTATGTACTGGTAGACACGATATACACATTGCCTCCCTTATCAGTAGTAGTCTTTCTCCTAGTCATTTGCTTCTCATCTTATCCTGTATTGACTTCCATTTCCTTTGATTTCCAGTCCCTTTTATAAGGCCCAACTTTACCACATTTCCAGAATCTTCTCATCGACTAAATAGGGGATTTATATATACCCTTTGACATAGTCTTTCTACAGGAGAATTTGCATTTATATCTGTCAATCAGTCGACCTCTAACCACTAAATCCTCTTTGGTAAATCCTTCCATGTTATTCCTTATCATTTCTTCTAACACTAGAGATGCAACCATATATTTTAGCGCTAATGTGGTTGAATTACTCCCTATATCCATGACTAAGCTATCCCAAGAGTTTGGAAAAGAACATAATACGCTAATACATTTATCCTCCTTAGTGATTTTTATATCCATAGAATATAAATGACTTATTATGGTATTAAACTCATTTAAATTATCAGTTACTGAAAAACTTGTTTACCATGGGTTTCGATTGGTAAAAAATTCCAAACTTGTCCCATATTTTCTTGGTCGAGACTTCACCTTAATACATTCAACAACATTGAATATGAAAGACACATTCAAATCATACTCCTTTCCCTTCTTTCGAGTTTCTCCCATTCTTCCCTTGACATACTTCTAAGAATGGTACCTGAACAAACTACTTCCCATTGTTCTCTATCTACAAGGAGATCTTCAATTTTAAGCTTCCAAAGCTCAAAATTCTGGCCATTGAATTTTTCAATCTCTATTCTCTAGGTACTTTCCATTCTTTAAGCACACCTTTAAATATCTATGACTTTCGACCCTTACTGGAACTAGGGATTAGCTCATATCCAAGGTTTTTAAGCTAGTCTATGATACCACATGTCAGGAAAATATGATTTCCATGCTAAATGTAACATAAGAGAGGAAGGAGAGGAATAAATATTTAAGCTATAAAAGGAAATGACAAATCAAACACACAATAGACATATTAACCTAGAAACCCAAATGGGAAAACCAACATTCATTGAGTGTATTTCTCTCGTGTTGTCTTATTCATTCAGAATAAAATGTTACATGCCTAACCTTCGTCCACACCTAAGACACAATCGACATCATACCCTCTTTCTTTAAATAAGGACAACCTGTAGCCAATTTGGATTACATCTACATGACCACAAAATAATGCAACAAAATAAAACCACTATGATTTCATAAATCACTATATTATTAATCCATCATACAAAATACACCACCATAGTTAAAAATTAATTACACATATTTAAACCACAATAAAACCATGCAAAATCTATTAACTAGATTGACCAAGCTCTTTGGTCTCCATTACATTTAGTAGAGTTGTGATGTGAATTTTGTCAACCCTTCAGTCACCCACAAACCTCCTCTTCTACGAGAACTATAATATTCTCACCAACTACCACTCGAAGGTTTAAGTCTTGGACTGCTACTACATTAATGACCAATACCTCTATCCACCACCAAAAAAAATTAATGGAGCTTTACTCAAAGGCAAAATTTGCATCCCCTATTCATGCGCATACAATTGTATACACATAAATTATAAGTAAAATATCTTCAACCATTCAACTCCATCAATTAGGTTGATCAATGAATTGATTCGTTGCTTCCCATGTGGAGTCTATATTATTTTGTGGATGTGTCCATCAACCAAGAATCCAAGCATTACCACTCCAAGACTTTAACATTTTGGCATCTGAACCATTGTCTATCCACTCTTATTTCCATGTGATGTGGTTCTTATATTATCTTAAGAAAAATGAATCGTATTACATTCAATAATTTTATCTTTTCATGGAGGATCGTATATTGTAATTTTCAAGTTTCCTATGATTACAACTCTATCTCAACTCAACTACCTATAGTAACGATGATGACACCAAGAAATTAATCATGCACGTCTCCTTGGACAACAACACACTTTGATAAAAAAAATACTTTTATTCAAACTATAATGCAATCACCACTAATGCCCTTGTCCCCATGATTTCACTTGGTAGATCAATTCCTAAGTTTGCAAGTGTTAGAGACATGGATAAATTTATTCTTAGATCAATAGATTAATAGCACGCTTCAAGAATCTATATAAAATTGATTCTTGGATCTATATCAATTCCTATAGGATATTGTTTCATAGCAAGAACCATGAGAGTTTATTTCTTCTTCCATAGCTACTCCGATAGTAGTTATTTATTATTCCATAGCAATAGATGGAACAACTTATATAGAAACATAAAATATATGGAAATGTTATGGAAGCAACATTTAAATGACTAAAAGAAAATGAGATGTGTAGGATAGCTTTATGTGCCAAGGATGGCCCTACATCAAACCCCCCTAGTTGGAAAATTTGAGCATCTTGATCAAAAGGTAGGCTAACAAAAGATGTAGACTAGACATCCTCCTCTACCCATTGCCATTACTAAGATATACAACATTTTTTTCAATGTCTTGAGCCAACATTTTTATGCATCTAACCCACGTTTTATCATTTCATCCATACCTTGTGAATTTGTTCCATAAGGTTTCACTACCTCCTTTTCTTTTACCCCATCGATGCTTACTACCTTACACCACTCCAACTTAATGGTTCTCACTACCACCTCAAGCTCCCTATTTGGCACCATTCTGAATATTTTTTCATGGAACATAGAAGTATACCATTCTCCTCTCCATCAACTATGCCTTTAGTTATGTCCCTCATGGTGACATCGACAACTTTCTCTATTACATTTCCTATAAACATACCACCAAATAAAACATTATGGGTATGACAACCTCCCATGTTCTCCTCTTTCAAAAGTGTTGTTGATGTAGCGCCCATGATTTTATCTTTATTTTCTATAGTCCACTTCCCCATAGATTCTTGTTTCCCCACTTCCTTCACATATGCCAACACCAAATGTAACATTGTGTTGATAGCCATCTCCACTTCTTCATTTTGATGGATGGAAATTAAATTTCATTCTATTCTTCTCAAACTCATAGGTATTTATTCTCCTATCATTCATATATATTCAATAAAACTATTATGTCCTCCCCAACAAAATGTGGCAAGCATCCATGGGAAAACATTGCATAGAATGTTGTCACTATAACCCCCATTATTAAAATTAATCAAGCATTAATGCCTCATAGTGACCTAGAGCCCATTTTGTAACCATGACACTCGATATGCCTCTAGATGAGGTGTATACTTCAATTCAATTGTGAAAAACTTCATTAGATGCCATTTTTTCTGAACTAACACCATCAATAATTAGATTAAAACACTTACCTTCTATTTTACATTTTGTTCTTAAGAGTGTCTTCCTTTGTTCTAGTTCTTTCACAACCTATTTCTTAGGCTGCAACAATAACTTCCTGATCATGAAATGTTCTCCTTACTTTCCCCTCAATTACACCACCTAACTTTCTACCACTACTGAATCAGTTTCAGTAATATGAATGATCATGTCTTATATTCTTCCATCCTTCAAAAATTTTGGGCATTCAAATTCCATATGGCCTTACATTCTATATATGAAGCAAACACATTCAAATTTTCCTCCTTTGGATCCATCTCTTGTTGACTAGCCTCTTTCTTTGATAACATCAAAACTTCTTCGAGTAGGCCAGTCTGCATTGTTGGAGCTACTTTCAACTTCTCCCAATTTTTTTTCTTTATATTGTCCTTTTTCATATCCAAGATATTTTCTCATGTTTCATTGTTTCCTTATCAATTTATCATTAATCCTCAGGGCTAGTTGATAAGCCTCTTCCACTGAAATGAAATTCAAAACATGAAACTCATCTCAAACGGTATATATTATATAGTTGGCATACCTAGGAATGGATTTCAAACTCTTCTCATTCTTCTTAGACCTTATAGAAAGTCGGTAAAATTCCTCCATGTACTCCTTTACCGACATCTTTGGTTGCTTCAAATTTTGCAATCTTCTCAACATATTTAAAACATAATCCACAAGAAAAAAAATATTCTTTAACCCTAACACCATCCTATCCTAGGTTTTAATCTTATCTCTTCCAAAAATTTCTCTATCTGTCTGCAACTGATCCCACCTCAAAGAAGAATAAATTTTTAATTTCGTACTAGCAACCATAACCCTCCTAAGATATCTAATTTTCTAAAATTCAAATAAATTTTCCATTTCTTCTATCCAATCTATCAATTCATTGAAATTTAATCTTACATAATAGACAAAAGTATCAAGTTTAGGTTTAACTACAATAATGTTTATTTCTCTAATCATTATTTATTCCACCATCACGTGCTCTTTTGGCTCTTCTCTTATAGTCTCTAATTTTGGTTCATCATCACTGATGTCCCAGACCACAAGTTTAATACCTCTCCTCTATAATACCTCCATGGAATCCATTCTGGCCATTATTTTCCTCACCATTTCTCCAAGGTCATTCACATATTATGCACCCTCTAGTCTTTTGGGTCTTTCACAATCTCTTCTTCTATGTTCCCTCACTATGATTTTGTTTTGGGATCTTCTCTTCTAAGATATCCTCGTCAAAAAAATTTAGAGTTTACTCAATATGATACCAAGATCTTTTTTTTCCTCTCCACCATAAGCTCAACCTACCCTCATAACACTTGATGCAGAGGGGCTATGCCTCCTTTCAATTTAAAGTAAAAATACAGCAAAACAAAACCACATTGATGTCATAGATCACTATAGTGTTAATCCATCACACATAGTACATCACAATAACCAAACAATTAATTACCTACAATTAAACCACAATTGAGCTCTACAAATTTTATTTACTATATTTACTATATTGGTATAAATAGCATACCTTAATCTATAGGTTGTCCTTCATATATCCTGGCTGATGCAGATATGAAGTTCCAGCTCTAATATCTGTATTTTTCTTCCTACACATAAAAGACAAACAATGTCTTTCCACCTCTCTACTTGGCGTTAGAATCCTATATCTACTTGTATATAATTTGATGTATAATGAAATTAATCAAATCCAAACATTTTCAAATCAAACACAAGAAATTTGGGGGAAAACCAATGATATATTAATGAATATATAAGAAATACATAAAAAATTCATACCTTGGATGTTTATCCAACTCCCCTTTGGCTCCTTGCTCCTTGCTTCTCCTCAACTTCTTGATCAGGCTAGGAAAACCGATTTTTGGCTATTGTAAATAGGAAAATATCCTCTGCAATTGGAAAACATAGCTCTACAAATGATTCTTCCTTCCCCTTTCTCAAGACTTTCCTTCCTTATATAGATCCTTAGAAGATTCTTGGGATAGCTTCTAGATCTTCTAGACCTAGTATAAATTCGAATGATGTGAGTTCCTAGGCTCACGCAACAAAGATACAAGTCACACAACGCTTATCTCTTCGTAACTTGTTGAACCTATAATTTTTGATAGATAGTCTCTTGTTTCACTACAAGTGTCCAACGACTATAGTCACTTGATGTCTCCTATGTGTCCCATGATTGTTCGAAAAAAGGCCCTAAATCTCAAGAAAGAGATGTGTTTTGGCTATCAACTTCTGTTGGATTCCCTTCTGGCCTGAAGGGTGAAAATTAAGGCTATAAAAAATGCTCCCTAATGTGTGAGGTAAGGAAAGGAATGGATGGCAGAAACACATTAGAATAAAATACTCTCCATGTGAGGCAGTGTGAGGAGAGAGAAAAGGAGGTTTGGAAGTCAAATAAGTCCTACAATCAAACACCAAATATGAAAGTATATATATACCATCCCCTAGGTAGACATACTCATACTCTGAAGAGCGTGAATGCCAAACAATACACTATGGATCCATGATATGAAATGTTAGACCATGGCCACAAAATAATACACGGTGGATCCATGTCATCAATATGATAATAGCCATGAGAGAATACACTATGAATCTATGTCAAAACTACAATCATAGACACCAGTAGATACAATGTGGATCTATGACACAACATATAGATATTAGGAAGACAACTAGCATTGAGGAGAGTGCCCCCAAAGTCTTCAAATTACTCATATACAACTGATATACTCCATCACAACTTGGGAGGGGTGTTGTGAATGAATGATGTGGTTCCAAACCCAAGGCATTCATCCCAAAACTTGATTGTACATATATACAACAAGATAATAAATGAGTTTATGTCAAGCATGGTAGAAACCGTCTCATTACCAGTCATTAATGTATACCATTAACAGACGTGAGGGGACCCACCGATAAGGAATATGTACCCCAAGGTATGTAGTACAATATATCAAGTATGAATAGATGATCTGATGTCAAACACTCATAGAATCAATCAAGCATGAGTCAATGATGTAAGCCCATTGTCGATCACGAGTTGGCCTACCACTAATGACTGAAAGCTACAAGGTACTAGATAGTTTCTATATCCTTTTCCTAGATAATGTGATGAATTTGATGGGAAGAGATCCATCGAAGGAGGGAATTAATGTATCCCCCATAAATCAACATGAAACATACACTAAGAGATGATGTAAAGAGAGAGTATCAGGTACAACTGACATAGGGATGGATGAATCGAAAATTCAACAAAAAACCAAATGGTCGACTCAGGATTAAACTTCCCTTGAACATATAGCATGACACAATGGTGACTTGGAAACAAGACACAACAACTAGATGAATATAGTGCAACAATGAAGGAGACATTGAAGCACTCTCCATGATGACTTGAAGAGTAACCAGTCAGAGGAGTATCTTCGAATCATATTACTGGGATGGCTCCTAGGCAAGCTAAAACCCAATTGTACGATGAGGAATCAAACAGGTGCCATGTTCAAGGGATACTCAACTAACGTTTCCATTTTTATAAATGACCAATGGTGAAAAAATCCCACTCTTTTTGTTTATTTTATTTTATTTTATTTGTCTATATCCTTCAGGGTTTAATGAGAATGAAAGAATGATGAAAGTGTGTTTGATATGATTTATTTTTCATGTCCTTTAATGAGTCTTAAAAATAGATAAAAGTGTACTCGATAATGTCTTTTTCATGTTCTTTTACGAGTCTGAAAAGGAGATAAAATTATACTCGACTAGAGAGAACTATTGGCTTAATAGGATTCTCCTATGTTCCAAGCGCATGGAACCAACCTAAGCAATATGAATGCAGATGGTACAGAAAAGCGAGATCCACTCTTAGAAGCTATTCTCTCCATGGGTAAGTGGATGGATGCAAAATATAGGCCAAATAATGTAAGAGGAGGATGTTCAAGGCTACTGCAATAACAATAAGAGAGATCTGGGTAGACAGTAGCATAGCGATGGAAGGCATGCCACAATAAAAAAATACATAAGAAACCATTAAGAAACAAAACAAATTTTTGGGAACCCCCACAGGATGTGGCCAAAATATAGATGAAGAGAGAATAATGAGGCTCAATCATCAAGTCATGGCGAGGCTAAAGGAGGGATCTCGAGCCTACTAGAAATTGCAACATGGGCACTAGATGGAAATATTGGTGCTAACTAGGGTTCCCATGGAGGGTAGGAACTACCAAATAGGTTATGACGTGAAAATGGAATGGCTAATCTCGCAACTTGATGGGATCTAACCTAAGGAACTATGTAACGATATAATGGATGGTAAATAATGCAAGAAAGTGAATGCAGTGAAAAACCTATCCATATATGTTGATTTAGAAAACATGTACCTCAAGTTCAGTGGATGTCACCATCTTTGTAAAAAATTCCCCGTAATCCTGTCAACACATGTAAACTAGATTTTAGATGTCAAAATGCATAGTGAAATATCAAAAGGAAATATTTTTGAATTTTTTCGATATGGTATATGAAAAACAATAGTACTCACACCACACACCTATGTACAAGGAACTACACATGTTGATGCTTTATTCAGAGTATAGCCCATTGCTAGGCATAGGCCAAGGATCATTTTCATAATTTATGAACTCATGAGTTGATGTTGGCATCATGCAACTCACCATGTTGGGGCCATGCCACATAGGAATGAAT
>ML868357.1:10249-20838 GCA_009831015.1 Picea engelmannii
ATATCACTCCATCGGGTTTGAATATTGAGGAACGTTGTAGTCCAATTCCAATTTTCATGTACCAACCAAATTTTCAAGTTGTAGAATTTGATCAAAGGAAAAAGGCATAAAATATGTTTAGATTGGACAACCTTGGATAATTGCTATGAGAGAATCTAGTTGTTATCATAGTTTTTTCATAAAAATTAAATAAGTGTGTAAGGAATTTAGTATTGCATTAACAAATAATCTAGCAATCGAGATTGGTAAAATGGATTCCACAACAAACAAGTAATTGAATGATACTCGTGTTTCAGATCTATAGAACATGGTGTTTTAGATTTGACTACTTTTCATACAAATTGTGACACTATTGAACTCTTGGAGCAGTGGGAGAATGGAATTTAGAGGTACATTCTCTCAATTGCTTCCACATTTTCACTATAACATATGTTGGATTATTTTCCAAGATTTTAATTTAAGGTGTTGATCCACATTCGTGGTCGATTTTTTGCTTTCATATTACTATCCATGAAATCCTTCATTTGCCTTTCTTTTTCTTTCCTTAGTATTTTTTCTTTCTTTTATTTGATCCCCAACACTTAGCAAAATTCAATCAATGCGGGGAGGACCCTTTACTTTTCTCGATTTCCATGTCTCCAGGTTCGCAAGTTCGTGGGTCTGCATTTTTGCTACCTTCAAATCGCACCTCTTACCTATGTGTCCTCCATAATGCACCTTTTCCCCCTTTTATACTTAGTTTAGTCATTTTCCTAAAAATGTGGATGCAGAGCTACATATCATCTGTCAACTTTCTTGAGTCTGTAGGTCCGCAACCCCACATTCACCAAAATGCACTTCTCACTTTTTTGTTTCACAAATTGTACCCTTTTCACTTTTTAAACACTTAATCAAATTTCCATAAAAGCGGACGCGAAGCCACCTACTATACAATAATATTTTTCTAGTCCCTAGGTCCGCAACCACACGTTCTACAAATTGCATCCTCTGCCTTTTGATCCACAAAATGATTGTCTTCCATACTTAGTCATTTCTCAAGTTTGGTTCAGACCTCCTTTCCTTTCTTCATATTCACATTCATAGGTTCGCGGGTCTATAGTCTTGCGTTCTACAAATTGCATCCTCTACCTTTTGATCCACAAAACGATCGTCTTCCATACTTAGTCTTTTTTCAAGTTCGATGCGGACCTCCTTTCCCTTCTTCATATTCACATTCATAGGTTCGCATGTTCGAAGTCCCGTGTTCTACATTTCACACTTTCCATCACTCATATTGCACTCTCATACTTAACATTTTTCATCCACCGCGACATCACATTTATTGTCCCCGCCACATCAATGGTCACATGTGCAAGCATAATATCGTTATTAATTTCACAAAATATTCATTAAAGCTTGCAATAAATTCAAAACTCGTGTAAGTCGGCAAGATTTATGATTGATTGAACTATTAGAACAATACGTGGTAAACTAAGTAAGAACTGATTTTCCAAGCTGTAAATATCGACAGTAGCGCCACATGTTGTCAAAGACAAACGCAGAATAAGAATGTCAAGTAAGAAAAATGAGGTGTATTGTGGAGATACACTAAACACACTCGGGCGTGAAGATCAAGAGTTTGGTTGAGAGCATGCAATTATTACAAGGCTCTTTCTCCGACAAAGAAGGAAAATAACTTAATTTGGACCTCAGGAATAACATTAGTAGGTTGTGTTCAGACAATTCTAAGAGAAGAATAATGCAATTGCAAGGACATCAACCTATCTCTCTAGCTCCTTTAGCATTCTCCAGAAAGCTACGACTCTCTACACCTACCTTGCGATTTAAAAATGAAGAGGCCGATGAATTTCTGAAGCAACATAAAGGAGGGGAGAGGTTTCTAAGCAATTATTTGGAGGACCCAAGCATTAACTTCGGTGCTTCCAGAATTGAGGTAAATTCATTAAAGTACCTGTTAGCACTCTATAAAATATTTCCTGCTAAGAGACAAACGACAGAGGTAACTGTTTCAACCTACTTTAGAGCTGAGGCACTAGCCTACTCAACTCAGAGAGGGCTCTCTCGTGTCACTTTATATTTCTTTGGAAATCGGTGGCTAGATTTAGCTTGTTTTGGGGGGTTTTATAAAGTTGTTTGCAAGGAAGGGGAGGGACACTCAGGGCTATGGAGTCAAAATTATGAAATTGAATGAAAACATTGACTGGCCTATAGAACTCTTCAGAGGATAAAGGCTAAATGAGGCAATGAATCTAAGTTGTAAATTGTATCTAAGTAGAGTGTAAGAGGGAAGGGGGAAAACAAGTAACTAAATCAGAGCATTACTGAAATGAATTTTGAATTAGTTAGGAAGAAATACACAGTTTAAATTGCTTCAGTCGAGAGCATCAAGAGATGAATTCTGGGCTTTTAACTATCCAATTCAAACAGAAGACAATGTAAATGGAATTAAAAAACACAGGAAATACATACAATGAGGGAAGACAAAACTCATATCACCACCATTAGAATCTTTTCATAGAGATTTCAAAAGCTCCTGCATATGTATTCAATTCAGCTCCAGAAAATTACAATGGAGTTCAGAACAACCGAAATTTGTGTCATTGCACTTCTGCCCACACTTTAATACATTCAGAACCTCTATCATTTTTACATTCGAGTTCCTTTAGTTAGAAACTTATTACAATAGTTGAACTAAAATGTTTAAGCTTCTACAATGATTACAAATGACAGTTTTCAGAAAAAATGTTTCATGATCCCTGACGTTTCAACTCCTTCCTCTACCACGTTCTCTTTGAAATGTCACTTATACTCTTTCAAATATAATTGCATTTATCCATATTCTCATTAAACATTTGAGAATAATATATTTGAAATAAAAATAATTCCCAAATATTTTTCTATCCTGTAGAATTAAATTTTCATAATTTAATTCATGCCCGTGGTTTTTAAAACAATATCTTGTTTTGTCCAATTCACCATTTCACTGTAAAAAACATTTACTGTTACAAGTCTTCATCTCACGTGCATCTTCCCACTTGATTCTTTTCCATGGAAATAAACAATAATATTTGTAAAATTTGAATTTTACCTCTGTAAAACAATTTCACCTTGAGGAAGAATTTCATTTATTAGAAATTCCATAATTGTTATTGAAATTCACTCCTAGGAAATATGTTGCACATAAACCATAGGATAAATGGTTGCATTTATTATATCGGGTTGGAAAAAAGTGGTTTGAAGTTTACCCACTTTTGCCCCCGATATTCACCACGTAAAAACATGTGTCCAATCACCAAAACCATGGTATTTTCCCCAGCTCGCCTTCACATCATTAACCTCCGCGTTAATTCTACGCCCGATATGTATGTGCGCCCTCCATCCATCCTTTGAGTTTTCCACATTATAAATTGAGATTCGTGCCCATGATTTGACGTGATGCCATAAATTAAATATTGGATAAAATATTAATATAAATATTTTAATATTAAAATATTTATATTAATAATAATAAACTTTTTTTTTCTATTTTCTAAAGACTTTGGGCATATGAGGCTTAACACTTGTCTTTGTGGATAAGATAAGGGTGCTTAATAAAAGGAATATTTTTATTTTTTTTTCAACGGGAATACGAAAATAAGGGTAAAAATGAATGAAGTGATGGAACTAAGGGATTTAGATAAGCATTAAGTCTAGGTATAGGTTTGGGATATTTGCCAAAATTTTTACTTATGGAGGACATGACTATTTTGGATGATCAGTTGAGTGAAAGATTTAGGTGATGGGAGCTTGACGAAGCTGGTGAAAAAGTTTTAAAATGTGAATGGAAAGATAGTGCAAGGACAAGATGCTTTGGGAAAAAATAATGCAAATTAGCAGGTGATAACAGTACCCATACAAAGAATTTGCATGGTTGTTTGCATGTATTATTGGTCTGGAATCCACCGTGTTTATATCAAGAAATGCTATATATGCCATGCATTATGCTTTATATGAAAAGGCCATTATAGATTGGGGTTATCTCATTTCAAGTGAAATTTATTTCCAATTGAATAACTTTACAAAGACTTGGAAATTCTACATGACCTCTTAGCTCATCTACGCCATTACTTATGGCCATGTGTTTGAAGATTGTCGAGGGAAAATAATTTTGATTTTATGGAAGAACCAGTTTATGTTTGGTATTCGATCCTTTACTAACACAAAGCTCGATATAATTTCTACCTAGTTCATAATAATTTCATTTCAGAGGTCAAAAAGATTATTTTTGGTCCTGATACGTCAAGGGTATCTATTGGAGTAGGGACCTTTCTTTATGGGAAAGGAGTTTATGAAACTCTCGAAGAATTCATTGTTATCAAACTATTTGGTAGTGAAGAAAAAACATTTTTTCTCCCATTTTATGTACCAGATAAACTTTTTGATGAGGAAATGTGCAGGTAATACAAGACTTGGGCTGATTTCTTCTATCATAAGAGGAAGAAACAATCCATACCCCTACCCTGGAAAGTTGGGGAGTTTATTGTCAAACACATAATCCACCTCGATGAATTGACAAAAAATCATGAACAAGGGTTTAAAAGATGTCAAATGTGTTAAGGGTTTCGATCCAAATAACAAATTTATTGCACACATGGAATTGATTGGGTACTCTTCACATTTCACTAAAGTTGAACAATTTCAGGAAGGTGGCGAAGATAATCTAGACCTTCATGAAATCATGGCATACCAAGTTTCAGATGACATGGAAGAAATAAACAGTACTAATGAATGTCATAGACAACATGGCAAGGAAGTAACAGATAAAAACCCTAATTCTCCAACAACATTCCAAAGGAGTACTACATCAAGAACAAAGAATAGAACCAGTGGTATGGAAAAAACAAAAGCATCAGTTGGAGGGTCAGATGATGGTGGTGATAAAGACCCACCTAGAAAAAATATTGAAAATTATCTTATTGCATATACTTCTATCAAAAGAAAAAAGAATACATTAGTAATAGGGTTGAGCGTACTTGAAACCCAGGAAAGTCCACGCGTAATGGACGTAGACGAGCTCATTGGAGAACCTAATTGGTCTGCATAGAGACTACTGAAAACTAGAGAAATTGTTGATGCCATGATTACCCAGGATCTTGAAATATTTGAGGAGGAATCTGTTACTTTGCACCACATGGCCTACAATTAATTTGCACCACATGACCTACAATATTGAGACTAAGAAATTGTTATTAGAAACAGTCAATACTAAAAATAAAAGGTCATCGGAAAAATGGAAATCTTCGATTGACCTTGATGGAGTTGCATCGTAAAAAAATGCAGACTTCCATGGAGCAACTAGAGAAGCTTTGAAGCAATCTATTGATAAAATGGAAAAATAAAATTCAGATTTGAAGAGGAGGATAAAAGAGTTAGAAGTTTCCTTAATACCAGGGCCATTGTTTTCCGAACCTTTAAAGTCAATCCAACCTGCATTTGTGTTAGAAAATGTCCCAGAAAGAAGCATAAGATATAAAGGCTCATCAAGTTTATTACAAGAAATAAGAAAATACGTTGGTGATGCCATACATAAAAGAATTGATATAATTCAAGAAATTTGGGAGGTTGCTCAAAGTATTGCTAGTTTTTCATCAAGAATACAAAATTTCAAGGAATATTTGCAAAAGGACCTAGAAAATGATGAAGGATTTTACAGAGAAGTTGTGAATACATTCTCATCTAAAGTCTCGAGCTTAAGTGAAGCTTGTAGAAAAGAACAAAAACTTCCTTCGACTTATCGAATGAAGCAGATCAATGCATGTTAGCCGAGAAGAATTAAAGAGTTGAAAGAAATGATAAATGAGATTGATGTTTTGAGAAAAAAATTGATTTGTTTCTTAAGCTCGTGGACCTTACAAAGGATCTTGATGGTCCCAATTTATTAATGGATACCATGATTTTATTAAAGGAAACTTTAATGGGACAACTTAATGCATTAAAAGTCGCTTGGGCAAATGAGTTTACCGAAACAATAGACTTTTTTGAAGAAGTTGAAAAATGGTTAGTTTGGTATATCAACATGAATGATGAAGTTGATGACATGTTGCATCAATCGAAGATGGATTTGAGGGAATTTGAAAATCAATTATTTGAAATTAAAATGAAACATAAAAACATTGTAGCACCTTTAAGGGAGTACATCAACCGAACCGGAAAATCAAGAAATAGTTGTAGCGGTTATGCCACCTAAACCTCAACATGCACCTATAAAAGAAACAATTGCAAGCAAGTAAATAATTACGAGAACTTTCCATCATATTGAGTCAATCAACAACTCTATTTTTTCCATTAGTCTATTTTCTTCTATAGTCAATTGTTTAATTTCCTTTTATTTCCAGTATTCTGTGAAAACCAAGTTGATCGTTGATCGTTGATTTTTTTTCTCTTATCTTCCAGGTCAATTAATTTTATGGTCAGCGGGAGCCCCATCCTAGTCCTCTTTGAAGGGAAAATGCATTTTCTTTTTTTTAAAGACATTTACTTTGTATTTAAAGACTCATATTATTTTTTAGACTCTGAAAGAACTACTTGGGATACTACATTACTGTATTCTCAAAGACTTTGATCTGAAGCTTGAGTTTCAAAATGTTTTATCCATCATAATCTTTTTGTTTCTTTATGGAATGATCATTTAAAGCTCTCTTCTATATGCGGTCCACTTTTCTTGTCTCTCTATCGTGGATATTGTTTATTGTCTTGATGAATGTTGTGATGGAAATGTCAACCTCTTATTTATCACACTCATTTGGTTTATCTACTTTGTAAAATATTATATATATGGTTTTCTTTTAAAGATACTTGGTCCCAATCTCATGTATTGTTTTTGAATGTGAATGTTAGCTTCAACAAAGTCTAGTCCTTCTCGGACTTTGTTTTATTTTCTTTCATAAATTTATAAGAACAAGAGGAGTAGCACCTCTCTAAAAACGCAAGGGGAATCATATCCTCATGAGGTTGAACTTAAGAACGTAAAACAATGTTTTACATCAACAAAAGGGTATGACCTGAGGGAAATTCTCTGGCAATCGAGAGTTCCTTCCATCGCTAGGGTTTAACCCTAGCTTACTCTTCTCCTAAAGTTTAACTTGAATCAATATGAAGATTAAGTCATTGCCTCTCCTGAAGTTTAGCTTGAATCAATATGAAGATTGATTGTGTGCCCTGGTTTTCGGGGTTGATTCTTCTTTGGAGGAATTTTTACTCTCCTTTGGAGAGCTTTGATGTTGTTTAAGGAAAGCTTGGAGATTCGACCCAATTTCCCTTGTGGCCCGGTGCTCTTTCTTTGTATTTTCAAGTATATTCCTCCCATTTTGTTCTTGTTATGGTATGGAATCCTTCCAACTTGATGTATAAAATTATGTTGGGGAAGCCTTTGATTTTCTTTTTTACAGAGACAAAAAAGGGCTAGGTTTCAAGAATAATGCAAATTTTCGATACAATTCTATTAGGTAGGCCTTTGATTTTCTTTTTTGCGGAGGAAATAAAGGGATTGGTTTCAAGAATAATGCAAATTTAGGTGTGAAATATGTAAAAAAATGAAACCATTCCTTTGCTTAATCTGAAAACCCCTTTGGCTCATGAAAATGACGTGGCATATTCACACCAGGGCTTAGTTGGAAAGCTTATTGGCCGTTGGCTAAGGATTAGCTCAGTTGATGATTAGGTCCAAGAAAACTAGGTTTCTAGGATGAGGTATTGGGTTTTTTCCTACATAAGAGGTTTCTTCATCTTCTTATATGAGTTTAAGCAGGATGAAAATATAATATTTAGATCTATTCCTTATTTTATTAATTCTAGAGGAACATTCCTTTCAAAGTGGTCGTTAAATTTTCATCTTGATGAAGAAATAACCGTTACCCCTCTCTCAATTTGCATCTTGATGAATAAATAACCTTTGCCCCTCTTTTGATTTGCTTGTCCTTTAGTCCTTTGATTTTTTTGGTACAAGCCCACATTGCAAGAAATTGGAGATAGTCCAGGGAAATTTATTGAAGCAATAGATCTACAGAATGTCATATTCTCTTGTGCACCCATTTGTGTGTAGATATATTTGGAGAAAGGGTTACATGAATCCATTTAGCGTCAAGTATATGGATGGTCCTATTATCAACCATTGGATTATGAACTTCTTCACTTTAAATGCAATATTTGGCAAAAGTATGACCACTTTGCGAATTTTTTTCCTAAGAATCCTACTCCAACGTCTTCTCCCTCAGAAGTTCCCTCTAAAGGTGATCAATCTCCTTTCCAAGTGGTTACTAATAGAAATAAAAATAAAGGGTGTGGATGAAGATGTTAATATCAAGCATCATAGGGAGGCTTTAACTATCCCTCAGTGGGATAAATAGTTGTCTAAAAGGAAAATTTTAGAGACCCCTTTGAATGAAGGCATATCAAAATAAGGGACCAACAATGAGAATGTCGATCCAAATGCACCAAAAGGGGAATCAACTCAAAAATACAGTGATCAAGAAAAGGCATCAAAATGAGGTGGCAAGCATTCCAAATTAGAAAACCCTTGTGGACGGGGAAGTGGATCAAGTTCAAGAAATTCCTTTAGCGGTAAGGTTCATTCACCTGAGTCTTTTGAATCCCCTTATTTTGTTGGAGCTTTGAAGAAAGTTCGACATTCTTCCCCTCCCCTCATAATGGGAAGGAAATCGAATTGGGAAAGAAGAGAAAAAGAGAAAAACAAATATTTCTCTAGAATATCAAACCTCTTTGGATTCACTGTATAAGGGGTGATTTGTACTCTAACCTAGTTGGAAATAATGTTATGTTTTTTTATTCAATTAGACAAATAATTTGTAAGAGTCTACCCTTGTATGCAAGAATATAGAAGAAAGTGTAGATGTAAAAGAAAGCAACATAAATTCCTCTCGTTGCATTTTGATGGGAAGCTGAAAGTCTTGCAAGTGGGAGACAACCTCTTTCAATTTTGTACTACTATGTTGTCTGGTTTGGTTGCAGCCTCTTTTAATAAAAAATCTAATTGTTTTAGTTTAAAAAAAAAAAAAATCAATACACAAGACTTGGGTGTTATATCTATTGGGACTCTACATGCCACTTCCTCACCCTCTTTGGAAGAAGACTCAATTCACACAATATATGCATTCATATTCCATATTCTCTGACCACACTTATGTTTTATGTGTTTGGAGGTTTGCTTGCATTATATTCATCATCATTGTGATTTATTCCTTTGAGTTTGTGGAATTATCAAATATAAACATATACATGCTACGACATTGATGTCCAAATCATAACAATCCCACAAAATATGTACGAGGATATTGTACTCAGAATCATGGTTTCTCATTTTCTCCATCTTGCATTGAGCTTGTGTATTTTCGACAATAGGTCATGTGTTGACTATTTTGCAGGTCAACCAATTTATTTATATATAAATACTTATATATATGAAGTTTTGATTGCAAGGTGTTAAGGAGACCAATTTATAACAATGACACCAAAGCAAGGATGTCGTTTCTCAACAACTCATTCATTGAGAATGATAAAACATGGTTGTGTTGTTGACTTCCTTAGCTTAAAAAAACAACATTAATCACAAAACACAAATAACATATAACAATGTCAATTACTCAAATGACTAGGAAAACTATAGTAAATTATTCAATTAACCATCTATAAAAATAAATTCAAAAGAACACCTACGAAGAGAATAGATATCACCAATGAAGACCTAAAAAATATAAGGTTTAGAAGTATATTATTCCCCACATTCAATGAAAAGGGGATTGTGTCTACAAACTAGTTCATGTTTCTAAATATTTATTTTTATTTGTAAAATACTCTCAACAAATAACAACCGAGTAGTTCTACTTATAAGTATCTAGCCATAATTAAAAAATATTAGTGTAACTAGGATAAATTGAAATCAACCATAATCAATAAGAAGCCCAAAACAACAAAGTTAATGTCTGTCATATATATAAAAGCTAATTAAATCAAAGATGCCCAAAATTAACTTAATAGGATGGAATTTTTTGTCATTGGAATGGTATGCAGATTCATATCATATAAACCATTTTTTCTAGTTGAAAGACAATTGGAAACCTCGTATACAAAACTTACTAACCATAACAAAATAAAAAAAAATGTATAAAAAAACAATTACTTATGATCTTAACGTAGAAGGATTAAGATTCCCAATCTCGAAAGTGTTGGGAAAAAATTTAAACACATATGTCAAAACTCTTAATTCAAAGGAAATATCATCGTGAATTGCATGTATTGCTATTATTAAAACTATACATAAGAGCAATCGTATTATGAGTGAGAAACAATCAATCATGTCCATATCTATAAAAGTATGCATGGTAGAAGCAAAAGGGAAACATAGAAATAGTTCACGCGTGGATAGGCAAAGATTCAAACGTAGGCCATGCCCCTCACTGATGAGTTGCTCTACTACCAAGTTGTGTGCTTGTTTCATGACAAACAACCTTGTTCATAGTGTGGATTGTTGCATCTAACACACCCTCTTAAGTGAGGCATGCTTTGAGGATTCCCATTCACTTAACCAACCATGA
>WSFP011438574.1:0-20838 GCA_009831015.1 Picea engelmannii
TTTGGAAAATATTTTGCAAATTTATAGAACATTTTCACCTTCTTGTGTATCTTGTAGCAAGGGTTTGCAAAATCTACAAGTTGCCAAGGGTTTTGGAGGTGGATTTCAGATCTGGAAATCCACTTTTCAAGCTATTTCAAGCTTCTATAACTTTTTGTTTCTATTTTCAGCCACATACCTTATCAGTTTTTTTGCTTTCTTTATCTAAAATCTGCAATCTAATATTTACTTTTATGTTCAGATTTTGTATTTTAAAATTTCTGAATATTATGTTTTCATAAAATCACTTGTCTAAATCATCTTTTAGCAATTTCCAACAAGAATAGTTTGTTGTTTTTGCAGGTTTATTGCAGGTTCTAAAGAGGATTTATGCATCTTTGGCTCCAAAAACACTCAATGAAGCATCCTAGAGTGGTGGTGCCAAACCCTCTTCTTTCTCTAAATTTTCGAAACATTGTAAGCAACCCAAGAGAGGCTCTTGGGCTTGCATTCTTTCTACCTAAAATTGATTTTCTAAAAGTGTAAACAATCTTTTTGTTTGCCCACACCTTACACAATGATTGGCTAAGCCATCCATGCAATATCGTGAAGGCTAGGATCTCAGTTTATTTTTTGCTTTAGTTTTATTTTGTCCTCTATCTTGTTCCATAGTGTGATGTTGCTTAAGCTTTAAAATTTATTTTCAAGTTGTTTAATTCATTCATTTTTCACCCACACCTTGCATAGTGATTTGGCTTTGCCATCCATGCAATATCGTGAAGGCTAGTTAATTTAACTTGTTGAAAAAGTAATCAAATTTGTGCCCCACCTATACCCCGTATTTCTTTGCCTTGCCACTTTGTGGATTCGGGAAAAGTAAGAAAGGGTAAGGATTGAGAGGCTAGTTTACTTCGGCACCCAATTACTATTGTCTTTACCAACAAAAAGGGTGACTTGGGAGGCTACACGGGGTTGAAGTCGGGGACGGCTTCACGGCGCTACGTGTCCTCCTTGCTTGAGCGTCCAAGCATTCCGGATTTGACTTGTGGAGCTAGGGAAGGACCTTGTTTGTCCTTCTTCTTGAGCACCCAACACTTCCTTCTGGTTGAGGGAATAAGAGTTAGGGGTAGTCACATAGTTTAGGTTTGAATCTTTCACACTCTAATTTAAGAGAGTTTTAAACTTGTTAAAATCAACCTAAACACTCTTCATAAGATTTACTTTTGAGCAAGTTACTTTCCCAAGCACTTTACTTTCAAGTAATTTTTCTTTTTATGTGAATACTTGTTCAAAGCATTCTTTATTTTATATAGTCTTTCTTGGATTGAACATAATTGGTTTAAAATTACCTTTTATAATCATTGTGGATATCTCATAACTTTATTTCATTCTTGAACAATTGTATTTATGTTGTATATCTCATTGACCCCATCATCTTGTTGATTTTAGGCACTGGTCTAATTGCCTTTTTTTTTAAATAAAGGGTTTGATTGTCATTGAAGAATTTACATCCTTGCATTTATTGTCTTTCATTGGGTGGGGTTTCTTAACAAATTAATTTATTCAACTTCTAGATCATATAACAAATTTCACATAGTTAAACAGGGTTTACCCCCCTTGGCTTCCCTAGGAGTGAGCCTAGACGAAAGAGGTCTAGATCGAGGTGACAGTGGGTCTAGACTTAGGTTTGTGCCTCCAAGGACACACCAAGTGGGTTGGAGACTTCTCCACGTTAGTAAGCGTGTATAAGGACAGCCACAGGGCCCACACTATCTTCGGACAGTCTAACTATTGGAAGGTATATTGGTAAGACTTGCTCGGTTGTAGTTGCAGTCAAAGTTTTGTTGCAGCAACGAAACCCTAACCCTCGTGTTAAGGCACCTTAAGTGAAGTGCTTGACCTAATTCCTAGATAACCTAGTGTGCCCTAGCCTAGCGCACCTCCTGGCACTCTCAGCAAGCCAAGGAGTCAAGTTTGAGTTTTGGGTCAAAGTCAAAGGTTGACCAAGTCAAAGAAGTAGTCATGACTTACTCTATGAAGTCAGAAAACAAGTTAGAAGGGGCTTCTAACTTCAAAGCATGGAAGACAAGGATTGACCTCATCCTTGCCAAGAATAAAGTGTTGGATATCGTGAAAGGGAAGATCATGGAACCACAGTTTGAAGCAGGAAAAGAGAAGGAACCTCAGAACGTTGCAGCTATGGAGAAGTTCAAGGACAATGACATCAATGTTATGAGTATATCATAGTGGACTCTGTAAAGGACCATTTAATACCCTACATTTCCCATTTTGACTCATCTAAGAAGAGATGTACGATACACTAACCTCTTCTCAGTCAAAAATATTGGACAAGTATTGGGTCTGAGGATGAGCTCCATGATGTGAAAATGAATGATGATGACACCATAACATCATACTTTGTAAGAATCTCTCAATTAAGACATCAACTACAAGCTATTGATGAAATCATTTCAAGAAAGGAACTAGTAAATATAGTACTTAATGGCCTTCCCAAGACATGGGATGCATCTGCCGCAAGCATGAACACAAGGACGGAGTATCCCACATTTGAAGAACTTTGGACTTGTTGTGCACAAGAAGAATCAAGGATTAGCGCAAAAGGGAAATCCCAAAAGAAAGATGATGATCAAGCTTACACAACAAAGTTCAAGAAATTTAGGAATAAGAAGAAGTTGGGCGCAAGGAAGAAACCAAATCAAGAAAAGGATATGTCAAAAATACAATGCTTCAACTATCGAAAATATGGTCACTATAGGAACCAGTGTCCTGAGTTAAAGAAAATGAAGGAAACACACAAAGCAACAGTTGCCAAAGAAAAGGAACCCTCAAAGAAAGTTAAGCAGGAAGAAGCAGACTTTTTCTTCTAGTCAAGGTAACAATATTTTTTTGTAACTTAGTACTTGTACATACCATGTTTACATAGTTCTTGTACATATCATGTGTATCTATTTCTTGGAAGATAAGATGGTCAGCATCAATGAAACAACACCTATGGAAGAATAACAAGATAAGGATTATCATACAATGACTACTAGTCAAACAATCTATCTGAAAAGGATGAAGTACGTTGACAACCTTTTGTGACAATTCTTGTAAGTAACAAATGCCAGATGGACCACAATCAGAATCAAACTTGAAGAAACCCAAAAGGAGTCAGGCCAGAAAGAAGTCAGTAATCAAGAGGAAACTAGAATAGACTTCTGACACCTAACAGAAAGCAATAAGGATGCAGACGGAAGCATGGACTCTCTAAGATGGAGGGAGTTGATTGCAAAATTCCAAAAGAAGAGCATGCATATTGTTCATTCAGGCATGAATTTGAGATTAGGAGGTAGCTAATCCTCAATAATGTGATCCATTAAAGAACCCGTGAAGACTATGAAGTATCCGTCGATGTTCTTCATTAGAAGTAGCAGCCATGATAAGCAGCACGTGTTCAGTTTGACTCTAGAAGAAGTCTTCTTCAAAAAGAAGCCATGAATATCCTTGGTTGTCCATCTACATTTATGTTCCTATGACAAAAAGAAAAAGTTGGAACTTTCAGAAAGGAAGGGCATAGAATCTATAGAAGATTCCATGGACTCCAACGTTGAAGAGAAACATGAGGAAGAACATGAAGATTCCAAGAAAGAAAGAAAAGTCAGAACAACCAATTGAACCAGTTATTATACCAAGAATCATAAGACTACTAGCATGGTTTGAAGTTTGAACCCACTAGAAGCAGTCAAACAGAAGGAATGGAAGGAAGTTGTGATGAAGAACAATGTATGTGAGAATTTGTGAAAAAGATTTATGAATGGAAGCATTGATAGATACAAGGCGAGATTCGGAACAAAAGGGTTCTCCCAGAAGGAGGGAGAAGACTATGATGATAGCATGTTCCAGTAACCAGATATACCTCTAGCTAAGCCATTATATCTTTTCCAGTATCCATGGGTTGGAGTTTACATCAGATGGATGTAATGATTGTTCTTCTCAACAGAGTAATTAAAGAAGAAGCATATGTAGAACAACCTCAAGGTTTTGAGGTATACCAAAAAGAGACCCGTGTATGCAAATAGAAGAAGACCTTGTATGGATTCAAGCAATTTGGTGCAGAGCCTCTCATGTAAAGAAGAAGCGTGGTGAAAACTTCCTATGATAGAAGAAGTGTATCGAAATGGTTCTTCATAAGTCAGGGATAATGGATTGCAAATCCATGGCAAACTCCCATGATGACAGATCTGAAGAAGTTGAGAGACTCTGATCCAGTAGACATGTCCATGTATCGACAATTGAATGGCTCGTTGATGTATTTGGAGAATACTCAGTCGGATATTTGCTTTGCTGTAAAAATAGTTCCAGGTGGAACCTAGCCATGAGAATTGAATAATTGCAAAGCATGCCTTGAAATATCTTCGTGGGACGTTTGAGTTATGATATACAATTGCATGGATTTATCGATTCAGATTGGACAGGGACTACAAATGACAAAAGTGTTAAATTTGGTAGCATCAACAGTCATTCTCCAATGAGAGGCCATATGGGCCACCCTGAGGCTAGCCAAGGAGTTGGAGAATCAACCAGTCTTGTGAGGTATTGACAAAAGCCAGGGGGAACGTACAACCTCTATCAGTCAAACCAAAATTTAGGACGAACGAGATGCTATATGATCTTGTGAGTCAAACCAAGGCAAAGGTAGAAGCCTTGTAAGTCTAAGACAAAAGTCAATATGTAAGTCTAATGCAAAAGTCAGGGGGAATGTACAACCTCTGTGAGCATAGACAGACTAGTGCAAAAGTCAGGGGGAACGTACAACCTCTGTGAGCATAGACAAAGTAGTGCAAAAGTCAGGGGGAACGTACAACCTTTGTGAGCATAGTCAAACTAGTGCAAAAGTCAAGGGGAACGTACAACCTCTGTGAGCCTAGTCAAGCCTTGTGAGCCATGAGCAAAAGTCAAGGTATCTAGCAAAAGTTAGGTTGAACATAAAATTCCTATGAGCTAAAAACAAACAATCTTTTTGATATCGTAAATGATGTAAATGTATTGATCTAGTGCGTTGGCACGTGTAACACCATCCACCATGAAGAAATTTGAATTGCCTTGTAAAGAGTCCAGTTGAAAAAGTCAAAATTGCATTTCTAAGTTAAAGTCAAATTTGTCAAGTTTTGTTGCATGTCGCATGTTGCATGCATGTCTAGTTGCATGTTGCATGCATGCATGTCCAGTCAAGGTCGAGTCAATTGTTGAGTTGGCATAACATGCAGTGTCATGTCAATGACAAGTTGTAACTAAAGTGTAAAGTCGAGTTCTAATTCTAATTTTGAACTCATCTATTTCTGAAGAGTAAAGTCAAGTTATGATAGCATGCATTCAAGATTCTAATTCGAGCCATCTTCCGTCACCTCTCCATTCCTATATAAGCAGAGGTCGACCCTCCTTCACATCTTGTGTTGCAACGTGAGGGTGAAGGTGTATAGGGAAGAAAGTGTGTTTTATTGTGTTGGCATATAACAGGCTGCGAGTAGCAGCTGATAAAAGCTGTGAGTAGTAGCATATACAGGCTGCGAGTAGCAACTGATACAAGTCGTGAGTTACAGCATATACAGGCTGCGAGTAGCAGCTAATAACAGACCGTGAGTAGCAGCATACTTAGGCTGCGAGTAGCAGCATACACAGGCTGTGAATATCAGTTGATATAGGTTGCGAGTAGCAGCATATATATCAACAGTTATATCAGTCCAGAAAAGTCAAAAGTTTAGCACTCAGGCAGCGCACAAATTCCTCCTCGGTGCTGGTATATAACATAGGTATTTATTAGCAAGTTTTTGAGTCTGTTACAGGTTACACGGTCTGATCTAAGTTGTCTTGGCAAGCTCGTTAAGACCAGAATTTCATGGTGGAATATTTGTAAGTGATCATACATTATTAATGCAATAAAAGAAAATTGTTTGTTGGGGGTTTTCCTGTATAGGGTTTCCCCAGGGTATATGCGTTGTGATCTTGCATGCTAGTAAATTCTTATGGTTTTTGTTATTCTGGTTTATGGATTTAGTAAGCTGAAATCAAAGTGTTGAAGAATTTAAAGTAATAATCTGCATATTATATAGAGCTCGAAAACTTAACATGGTATCAAAGCTTAGGGTGTGATAAGCTTGTTGAAGTGTAGCAGTAGGGTACACACAAATCCAAGCGAGCTTGATTAAGTTTCCAGCATAAGGTCCATGGCATCCTCCATTTCAGTCAAGGACGAGGATAAGCTTGAAGGAGCTTCCAACTTCAATGTGTGGAAGCTTTGAATAACAAATATCTTGTAGGAGCATGATCTTGAGCAATATGTGACCACAATGGTGGAGGAACCCACCACTAATGCAAGAAGAGTCAATCAAAGGTCAAGCGAATCATCTTTGACTCAATCAAAGACAATATAATGCCAGCGATGACTTTGTTAATGACTGCCAAGGACTGTATGGATACCTTGGTGAATCTGTATGAGAAACAGGCACCAAGTCAGAAAATGACACTTAAGCATAGGCTTAAGTATTTGAAGATGGAGAAAGGTGAATCAGTAGCATCGTTTTGTTCCAGGATAGCCCAGATCAGAGATCAGCTCTTGGTCACTAGTGTCATAGTGGATGATGATGATTTAGTGCAGGACATATTTGATGGTCTTCCTTCTTCATGAGAGACGTTCCTATCCAATGTGAGTGGGAGAGAGATTCAACCCACGTTTGAGAGGTTATGGCATGATTGCCTCCAAGAGGAGAGTCGCATTGCTACCAAGAGTGAGCCAACCAAAAAAGAGCATTCAGCATTAGCATCAAGATTCAAGGGAAAGAAGAAAGTCACTTTCCAAAAAGGCTCTCAAAGTAAGTCAAACACCAAAGGTATGTTCAAAGGCAAGAGTATTGATACATCTAAAAGATTAAATGCTTTAATTGTAATAAGTTGGGCCATTTTGCTAAAGAGTGTTGGTATAAGAAGAAAAATCCAAGGAAAGGGAAACATCGTGCCTCAACTGTTGAGGATGGTGAATCCAAAAGAAAATAGAAAAGTCCTTCAAATGAGAGAGAAAATAGAGAAGAATATTACCTAGTTTCTGCTTTATCCAGCACAGTTATCACAGGGCCGAAAACTTGGTTAGTAGACAGTGGTGCATCAAAACACATGACAAGGTACAAGCAAATCCTCCCAGATTTCAAGACAAAATGTTTTGCAAAGCAGGATGAGCTTGGGGATGACAAATGTTACAAGATAGAGGGAGTAGGCTCTATCTCCTTCAGATTGGAATCTGGGGCTAGGCTTCATGTTGATCAAGTATTATATGTTCCGAGGCTTAGGAAAAATCTACTATCAGTTGCAACCCTTGAGGACAAGAGATATTGGGTAATCTTCCAGGACGGGAAGGCACTTTTGTGGGCTAAATGTAAATTTTCAGACCCCACCCAGTTTCAAGTCTCACTGAGACAATTCATTGTTGAATGCCCAAAACCTAGTTTTATGACAGCAGCAAATATCCAGCATAAAAACAATTCTCAAAATGAAACATGAGGATTCTGAACATCTTTAAATGCAGAAATAAATTTAAATCAGCAGCACAATTACTCAGAAAATTTAATGCACATAGATTTTTGGTCAAACTTGACCCTGGAAAAACCCACAAGGGGAAAACCAGTGAGAGAGAGAATTTTTATTATTTCAAAGCTCAGAGAAAATTTCTTTTACAGCAGAAATATTATCAGCAAAACTTCACAAACTCATCTCAAATCTGTCTCAAGCTTTTTCCTTGAAAACAGTGCCAATCTCCATGAAAAACGTGTCCAAAAAAATCTAAACAGTACGGCCCTCGTTTTTGTGCCTTTAGCTGTATGGACAATACGAAAATCACTTCAAAAAAATGTCCCCATCAGTCACCTCGATTTTTGTGCAAGGAAATATCTTATGGCAGCCTTGGAATGCCTGCCAAACTCCTCAAAAACTTATCTGCTAGTCTCCCTCGATTTATGTGCATACAATCAATAGTACGGCCTCTACAAATCCGTACTGTATGGCCTCTGAAATCTGTTGTACTCGTGCATTGATTTGCGTGCTAGCTTGCTCCCTTGGTAATCGTGCTTCTAGCTCTGCAAGACGACTTCTCTTTCTCCAAAAGCTCGACCTCTCTCTCTCAACCTTCTTCAAATGCTCATCGAGAATGAAGATGGAGAGCGCCTCCCTAACCCTAGTCGACTCAATGAGGGAATGTGAGGGGTTTCATAATCCAACATTTGAGATTGGATTAGATGAGTGGATGAGATTGAGTGTCCATTCACTCACCCCCTTCACTTAAGTCATAAAGTCACCTTTTAATTTATCTCTCATAAATTAAATGACAAGGGTCCACATTAGGCATTTTCCCACCCCCTAGGCGCCTAGGTGATGAGAAACACTTGTCTAGGTACTTTTTAATTAATTTTAACACTAAAGGTAGCCACTTGAGTACAATTGAACCCATTGGGACTCGCAAAGGAGGTTTGTACGTTGTGAGAGGACAGTCAATTCAGGCATTAGCTCATAATGTGACTAGCTCAAGCGAGTTGTGGCACAGAAGACTTGGACATCTTCATTACAAAGCACTTCCATATCTACAAAATATGGTCTGTGGCATGCCCTCTATTTCTCTTAGTAAAAATGAAATTTGTAAAGTATGCATGCTAGGAAAAAATATAAAGAAAGCATTTCCTAGTAGTGACAGTGGAGCTCAGGGCATCTTAGATCTGGTTCATTCTGATGTATGTGGTCCCATGACATCTCCCTCACTCGGTGGTTGTTTGTATTATGTCATTTTTATTGATGATTACTCAAGAAAATGTTGGATCTATTTTCTTAAAGCGAAAAGTGACAACATTTGACAAGTTCAAAGAGCATAAATCTTTATTGAAAAGCAAACAGGGAAACACATTAGAATCCTTAGAACAAACAATGGAGAAGAGTTTGAATCTCTCCAGTTTGAGGATTTCTGGAAAGAAGTAGGAATCAAGAGACAGTTTACCGTGCAAAATGGTGTTGCTGAGAGGAAAAACAGGACAATTTGTAAGGCAGCGAAAGCCATGATGTTTGACCAGGATCTA
The DNA here is from genome assembly GCA_009831015.1 of Picea engelmannii. Classification (NCBI taxonomy): domain Eukaryota; kingdom Viridiplantae; phylum Streptophyta; class Pinopsida; order Pinales; family Pinaceae; genus Picea; species Picea engelmannii. Next base: position 9,093 of record WSFP011438574.1, read on the forward strand.
CCACATTCTTTATGGCAGAAGCTACCTCCATGATGTATATTCAGAACAGGTGTCCACATGCTATCGTGAAGGACAAGACTCCTGAAGAAGTCTTCTCAAGGATCAAACCTAATGTAGGGCATCTAAGGATATTTGGATGTCCTGTATATATTCATGTCCCCAAGGAGAAGAGGACAAAGATGGAACCCTCGGACAAGAAAGGGGTTTTTGTGGGGTACAACGAGAACTCCAAGGCTTACAGGAATTATGTTCCAGGTCAGAGGCAGTTAGAGGTAAGCAGAGATGTGACTTTCCATGAGGAAGTCGTATTCAAGAAATCCAGAGAGCTACAGCAAGAATCAGAAGTAGTTCAGCCAACTTCACCCTCTTCTGAAAGTGAAGAGGCAGATGATCGGAGGGAGGAACCTCATGTAGGGCCAAGTGATGAGCTCCTAGAACCTGCTGAAGAGTTGGAAAGAACTCTTGAAGAACCTCCAGCTAAAAGGAAGCCAGGATTGCTTAAAGAAACAGTGTAGGAAGCAGAAAAGATAGTTGCTCCCAAAGGAACTTTCAGGGAAAGTAAGAGGCCTCACAGGTTTGGAGGCTATGTCGCACTGATGAGCAGCATCAGTGATGTCGAACCTTCTTCATTTGAAGAAGCAGATAAATTGCAAGTATGGAAGGATGCCATGCTTGAGGAATACAGGTCTATTCTAAAGAACAATGTTTGGGACATTGTGCCAAGGCCAAAGGACAAATCAGTGGTCTCTTCCAAATGGATCTACAAGATCAAACACGCAGTCGATAGGAGTGTGTAAAAGTTCAAGGCACGATTTGTGGCAAGAGGCTTCACTCAGAAAGAAGGAATTGACTATGCCGAGACTTTTGCCCCTCTTGCCAAGTATACCTCCATTGGAGTTATTATTGCTTTAGCTTCAGTTCTTGGTTGGAAGTTACATCAGATGGATGTAAAAACAACATTCTTGAATGGAAAGATTGAACAGAAGGTCTTTGTGGAATAACCAGATGGTTTTGTACTGCATAACAAAGACACTCATGTATGCAAGCTAAGGAAGGCCTTGTATGGTCTTAAGCAAGCTCCAGAGTTTGGTATGACAGGATTGATGGCTTTCTTAAAAGCCTGGGCTTTCAAAAAAGTGATGTTGATGTGAACATGTACTTCAAGGTAAGAGGGAACCAACCTGTTATACTAATCTTGTATGTTGATGATCTCTTTCTCATAGGAGATGAAGGGCTAATAGCTTGGTGTAAGAGGGAGATAATCTCAGAATTCGAGATGAAAGACTTAGGCTTGATGCATTACTTCCTAGAATTGGAAGTGTGGCAAAGGCAGGGCGAGATATTTTTGGCACAAGGAAAATACACAGTGGATGTATTAAAGAGGTTTGGTATGATGGATTGCAAATCCGTGTCTACTCCGATGGTTACCAACCTGAGGAAGTTGCATGATTCTGATACAGGTTCAGATTTAGTGGATCCCATGTATAGACAGCTTATTGGATCATTGATGTATATGATCCATACCAGGCCAAATATATGCTATGCAGTGATTGCAATGAGTCAGTTCATGGTTGAACCGAGACAGAGACATTGGGTGGCAGAAAAGCACATATTGAGATATCTTAGAGGGGCCATTACCTATGGTCTGAGATATACATCCAATGGTGGCCTATTTCTGCATTGATATGCAGATGTTGACTGGGATGGAAGCCCAGTGGATCGAAAGAGTACTTCCGAATACTGATTCCGTTTAGGATCCACTATGATCTCTTGGTCAAGCAGGAAATAGGAATCCATTGCACATAGTACAGCAGAGGCTGAGTACATTGCAGCAAGTGATGCTAGCAAGGAAGCAGTATAGCTCAAAAAATTGGTTTCTAGGTTGTTTGGTGACAAGCTCAAGATAACGGTGGTTCACTATGATAATCAAAGTTGCATAAAACTGACAGAGAACCCGGTATTTCATGACAGGTCAAAACATATTGACATGAAGTACCACTACATCTGAGACTTCGTCCAAAGAAAAAGTTGTAGAGCTACAGTACATAGCCACGAGCGAGCAGGTAGCTGATATCCTGACCAAGCCATTGCCATTGAGACAACTTGTGCAGTTGAGAGGCAAGCTTGGTGTGGCTGAGAATGACTCCCTCGCTGAGAGGGAGTCTTAAATTTGGCAGCATCGACAGTCATTCTCCAATGAGAGGCCATATAGGCCACCCTGAGGCTAGCCAGGGAGATTTGGAGAATCAACTGGTCTTGTGAGGTATTGACAAAAGCCAGGGGGAACGTACAACCTCTGTCAGTCAAACCAAAAGTCAGGACGAACGAGATGTTATATGATCTTGTGATTCAAGCCAAGGCAAAGGTAGAAGCCTTGGAAGTCTAAGACAAAAATCAAGATGCAAGTCTAATGCAAAATTCATGGGGAACGTACAACCTCTGTGAGCATAGACAGTCTAGTGCAAAAGTCAGGGGGAACGTACAACCTCTGTGAGCATAAACAGACTAGTGCAAAAGTCAGGGGGAACGTACAATCTCTGTGAGCATAGTCAGACTAGTGCAAAAGTTAGGGGAAACGTACAACCTCTGTGAGCCTGGTCAAGCCTTGTCAGCCATGATCAAAAGTCAAGGTATCTAGCAAAAGTTAGGTTGAACATAAAATTCCTATGAGCTAGAAACAAACAATCTTTCTGATATTGCAAATGATGTAAATGTATTGATCTAGTGCGTTGGCACGTGTAACACCATCCACCATGAAGAAATTTGAAATGCCTTGTAAAGAGTCGAGTTGTACAAGTCAAAATTGCATGTCTAAGTCAAAGTCTAAGTTGTCAAGTTTTGTTGCATGTCACATGTTGCATGCATGTCTAGTTGCATGTTGCATGCATGATATGCATTACATGCATGCATGTCATGTGCATGCTGAGTAGTTCGCATGCATGTCCAATCAAGGTCGAATCAATTGTTGAATTGGCATAACATGCAGTGTCATGTCAAGGACGAGTTGTAACTAAAGTGTAAAGTCGAGTTCTAATTTTGAACTCATCTATTTTTGAAGTGTAAAGTCGAGTTATGATAGCATGCATTCAAGCTTCTAATTCGATCCCTCTTTCGTCACCTCTCCATTCCTATATAAGCAGAGTTCGACCCTCCTTCACATCTTGTGTTGCAGCGTGAGGGTGAAGGTGTATAGGGCAGCAAGTGTGTTTTATTGTGCTGGCATATAACAGGCTGCGAGTAGCAGTTGATACAGGTTGTGAGTAGCATCATATACAGGTTGCGAGTAGCAGCTGATACAGGCCATGAGTAACCGCATATACAGGCTGTGAGTAGCAGCTGATACAAACCGTGAGTAGCAGCGTACTCAGGCTGCGAGTAGCAGCATACACAAGCTGTGAATATCAATTAATACAGGCTGCGAGTAGCAGCATATATATCAGCAGTTATATCAAACCAGAAAAGTCAGAAGTTTAGCACTCAGGCAGCGCACAAATTCTTCCTCAGTGCTGGTATATAACTGAGGTATTTATCAGCAAGTTTTTGAGTCTATTACAGGTTACACAATATGGTCTAAGTCATTTTGGCGAGCTCGTTAAGACCAGAAATTCATGGTGGAATATTTGTAAGTGATCATGCATTATTAATGCAATAAAAGAAGATTGTTTGTTGGGGGTTTTCTCTCTGTATAGGGTTTCCCCAGGGTATATGCGTTGTGATCTTGCATGTAGGTAAATTCTTATGGTTTTTTCTATTCTAGTTTGTGGATTATAGTAAGCTAAAATCAAAGTGTTGAAGAATTTAAAGTAATAATCTGCATATTATATCAAGCTCAAAAACTTAACAAGAAGAAGTTCTTCTTGGATATGTTTCAGTTTGAGCTTTCCCACGATATCATGGGCTAGCAGGAAACAGAAGTTTGTTGCACTCAGCACTGCAGAAGCAGAGTATATTGCAGCTTGTGATGTTTGTACAGAAGCATTGTGGCGTCGTAAGCTGGTTTCTGCATTGTTTGATCAGGTGTTGGATTCGACCATGATATATTGCGATAACCAAGAGTTGTGTGAAGCTCTCAGAGAACCCGGTGTTCCATGACAGGTCGAAGCACATTGACATCATGTACTATTTTCTGCATGATAAAGTCCAGAGGGGAGAAGTGGTTCTCCGGTATATCTCCATTGATGAGCAGATAGCAGATATTTTGGTAAAGCCTCTGTCCAAGATGAAAAGTTTGCGTACTTAAGGGACAAGCTGGACTCGTGGAGATAACTTCCTTACTGGAAAGGGAAGTGATTACTCCCCAGGTTGGGAGGGAGCACTGATATGTTATTGATATATGGACAATGATTTTCCATTTTGGAAAATGGTCCAAGTTGGGCAGTCACTTTCCAGTCCAAAAAGTGGTCCAAGATTCTTAATGGACAATCATTTTCCAATTTGGAAAATGGTCCAGGTTGGGCAGTCACTTTCTAGTTCGGAAAGTGGTCCAAGATTTCTGACGGACAATCATTTTCCAGTTCGAAAAATGGTCCAGAACAAACAATCATTTTCGTAACGAAAATGGTTCGATAGAATGTTGATGTACAACCATAGAAAGCGATTCCCCTTGTGGCCAGTGTGGGGGAATGGTCTAGGACAGTCATTCTCCTTGGCAGTGACTCTAAGAAGTAGTCAAGTAGAATGGTCTACTTCTCCGGGCAGTCATTCTTTCGAAGTTCACAGTTGTGAGTTGTTTCGAAGAATGGTCCGATGTAGGAGGTCGGTGCAGGACAGTCATTCCCTAGGGCAGACTCATTTTCTCCAGGTTGCACTGTGATTAGTGCCGGAAGAATGGTCCAGGTTCAACAATCATGGACAGTCATTCCCTACGGCAGACTCATTCTCTCCAGGTTGCACTATGAATCGTGCCGGAAGAATGGCCCAATTAGGTTGAATGGTCTAGGTTCATAAATCAGGGACAGTTATTCTTCTATGCTTGGGAAGAATAGTCTAGTTAACCCATCGCTGATGTTTAACTTTCCAAGGGAAGATGCTCTTCCAGATCTCACAAATGTGAGTGGAAGAATGGCCCAGATGACTCAGTTTGCATCATGACATTGTTGATGCAAGTTGATATCAGATGATATGATTGTTGTGGAGACTATATGTCTCTGGACGGTAGGTATATGCTACTGTAGGGATGTGATCCACTAGTAGTGACTGTGTGTCACTGGTTAGTAGAAGTGTGCTACTAGGAATGGTTGTGTACCACTGGATAGTAGTTGTATAATACTATGAATAGACACAGTTGCGTTCTATTGGATGGTATTGTTCTGATTGCCATGGAGACTATCTAGTTGGATAGTGATGATGGTGCTCGTGATTTGATCATGAGATAGTTTGTGTGGCTATGATGATGTTACCAGTTGAATGGTCTGTTTGTGCTCAAGACCATTGTCTTTAATACCTCCCTAGCTAGGAGGGAGTGTTGATATTATGGTAGCTATGGGAGGTATTAACCTCTACGTGTAACTTTTGATGAGTTTAGAATATTACGGTAAGCAAAAGAAACCCTACAAGGTTAGGAAATAACCTTAGAAGACAAGTTGGCTCTATATAATAATTTATATTAAATTATTATCCTCCAGAAGTAGAAGTCGGCCCAGTTAGATCACTTGGAGGACTATAAATAAGAGGGCGCTAGAGCTCATTTGTCACACACACTCACAACTGCATAAGGACAAGTGGTGTGCATGACTGGAAGAGAGTTGCAGTTGTTGCAGTGGTGACTTGGTCTTTGGTTATGGTTGAACTTTCTGCTTAGATATGGTTTGGACTTTCTGCTTGGTACGCTAGCTCTGGAGAGAGGTACGCTACCTTGGTTGTCTATTGGTTCTAGGGTTTGCTTCCGAAATTATTCTATCTGTCAAGGTTAAGGTGTGGCCTTTGTGCCTATGGTTGGGTGACAATATTGCTATATTGTCTACGATGAAACGAGCACACCTATTATTCTAACATGACCTTGGTATCCTTTCATGTTTTCAGCACTTCACTTTCATCCCCAACCACACCATGATGGAGGTTCCAGCATATGTGTGGATGACATTTGATGTCTCCATGTTTTGGTTCATAACCAAACATGAGGGAAGATTTCATATGTTCCAAAAGATACTTGCATGGTTACATTAGCTATTTGATTATACTTGGCATATTTTCTTCCTGATGTAAAGTAGGGTAGGAAGACTAAGTTCATCATTGTGAGCATTAGGTTTTCATTTATGTTTCCCTTTGGCATATTGGCTTGTACCTTATTTGTAGAGTCTCTTGTGAGTGATTAGTTAGATAGGGACACTCTCAAGTTTTCTTYGAATTGTAATAAATCTGAAGTGGACAAGAATTGTATGTTATGGGTGGTGGGGATGTGAAAGTCTGGATCCATCACTAACTTCCAGCTTTTCTCTTCTTGGTTGGTACATCATGCACARCGGAAGCCCTTAAAGATGTTGATTTTTCATAAGAGATGATATTGTATATGAACATATTATTACAATGATGAGTGTTYYGTATGTATARAACATATGGTGACCATCCATGAAAGGATGYGTCCCTYGGATAATAAATAACTAYATATTTATYATATATAAATATTTAWGCTTTGTATTATAAATATCATKTCATATATTATATGATATTATATATATATGGAAGAATGTCTTCCCGATGTTGTTCAAACATCAACACTCACTCTCAACGAGAAAGAYATTCGTCATCATGCCAAAGCTYGTCTCTAAAGTATACAAACTTTAAACACTCCCTCTTAACTAGGGAGGTATTCTTTGTTGCCACACGAGCTCATCGGATATCCATAGTACAACATGACTTCACAGCCAATGCATCCAAGGCCTRCGGGTAGCTCTCGAATAGCTTCAACATGTCACCATGACATCCACTACCTCGCAATGCATCTGTACCTCATCATGTGCAMCCCTGTGACTGTTAGAATATAGAAGATTGTGCTCGTTTTACCATTGACGATACCCTCGTCACCCAACCATAGGYCGAAGCCACTCTCCRAGCACCTTAACCTTRACTGWGAATTACTYCGGAAGCAAACCCTAGGCTAAATAGCCAAACAAGGTGTAGYGCATCTTCCTCCAAGGATAGCGCACCAACAATAGTTGATCAAATAGTCCAAACCCTAGCCAAGAGATAGTCCAAGCCAACACTKAAACTAGTTGCTATAGCARTTGCACCTRCAGCTCTCCTCCWCAYGTGCGCACCAAACTGGGAACTGCAGTGCRCACCAGTTGCTCTCTGCAATTCTGAGATGTGTCAAATGAGAACTGGTGCCCTGTATTTATAGTGGTTCTGCCAGATTTGTTGGGGYCGACTTCTCCTTCTGGGTACATGTWTGTTCAGTATATTATTATTTTATCTGGCCGACTTCTTCTCTTGGAGGCTAAWAACYTAATATAAATTATCTTCTTGAGCCGACAAGACTTCTAGGGTTATTAKCCAACTCATTAGGGTTTTCTCTTGCTTTCCKGAGTCTTCTATTCTCATCAGGTTTACACGTGGAGGTAAATACCTCCCGCAGCTACCATAATATTAACAGTGACTTCATGTCCAATGCATCCAAGGCATGTGGGTAGTAGCTCTCAAATAGCTACAACATGTCCCCAGGACATCCACTACCCCGCAATGCATTTGTACCTCGTCACATGCACCCTTGTGACTTCACAGCGAATACATCCAAGGCCTGTGGGTAGCTCTCAAATAGCTACAACATGTCCCCAGGACATCCACTACCTCGCAATGCATCTATACCTCGTCACTCCCTCTAAAGAGGGACCACACCAAGCTATCTCTCTTATTTTCCCAGGCCCTCTTGTGAGGGAGTTAAGCTCGGTCCCGCTCTGATACCATGTTGATTTTTCATAAGAGATGATATTGTATATGGATATATTATTACAATGATGAGTGTTCCATATATATAGAACATATGGTGACCATCCAAGGATGTGTCCCTTGGATTATAAATAACTGCATATATATATATATATATATACACATACTTTGTATTATAAATATCATGCCATATATTATATGATATTATATATATATGGAAGAATGTCTTCCCGATGTTGTTCAAAAATCAACAAAAGATTCCAAAGTTCTATTGCACCCTACAGGAATGTGCATTCCCCATATGGATCCCATTTTTACCCCTTGAAAATGCAAGACTTGTTTTTGCATTTTCGAGGCATTCTTCTTAGTCATACTGTGATGATGATGTGAGCTTTAGGAGCTTGGTAAGAGTCGTGAATGTTAAGAAAGTCTTGTTCATCAGGCTTGGGAGATATGGAGATCTACATGTTTTACATTTTTCTTTCACATGTTATGGTGCTCACATCTTTTGAGGCATGTTCTATGGTTGAATTCACATATTTGGAGGCAGTGTTACACATGTGGTAGTATTTCACCTTTTGGAGTGCCTTCTACATATGATGATTCATTTTCTTACTTTGAATTGTACCTTGAGGCATTTCACATATCCCAAGGCATAAGTTACGTATTTGGAGGCATTTCACACCATTGAAGTTTTTAGGAGAGCACAATGCCTTGCATAAAGACACTTGGCATCTTTTTGTTATTCCAAGGGAAAGGTGGAACCAAATCTTGAGGGGCACACCAAGGGAGAAGGTTAAACTTGTCACTGCGTGTTTTTGGAGTGAAACACCCATTCTGACACTGTGTTCTATGAGACGCTCATTGTAGGGGTATATATGCCCATAAGATCCACTTTGTAAGGAATTTGTTAGCAATGCCCACCATCCCGAGTAGATAGTTTTTGATAGAGTGCTCGGATTGTTGCCAGATCAGTGCCACTAGGTTGAGAGTGACTGCACATTTCATAATTGTGGTCATAATAGAAAATCCAACCAATATAGAGGGAGTTACAGTGATTTCAAATTTTCCACAAACCCTAACTATGTTTGAAGTGCCTGACTTAAACAAGGTTTTAAAGGTATGCCTAGCTCTAATGAAGAAGCAATGGAATTCTTTTATCATCCCAAGGTGTATTTCCCTACCTTGAAGAACGCCCTCTTCGACTTGGCATCTATTATTATTTTATGAGGGTATTCAAAGAGTGGTTATCTAGAAGGGACTACTCAACCTAGAAGGTCCTAGAGTAGCCCATCTATCTAAGAAGGAAAGCATCTTCAAGTGTTTGTTATGGTAAAGAGCACAAGTGGCATCTCTAGACCCTTCTCATAATCTTTTATTAACCTTTCTTGGAGAAAAGAAACATCTAAGGCTCTCTAGAGTTTTTTAAATAATATTTTATTGTAAAATTAGTTGAGGAGAAAAGGCTATAAAAGAATGAGCTATCCTCATTGGAAAATCAAAACTTCAAGTGAAGAAAATCTCCTTTAGAAGACCAAGGGTATTGTAAGTTTGCAGGTTAGATGGAGGAAAAGCTTAGGTGAATTATGTTATCTTTTGTTGGGGTATAGATAATATTGATGTTAGGGCTACCATATCAAAGTATGTTTCTATATATCGCTATCTTCAGATCTGTTACATATTTCTTGTGGATGGTTTGGATGCCAGATGAGGACGTTTTGGAGAGGTATTCATGCCCTCCTTGTCCCTTGATGTAATCAATATTTGTTAATGAAGATTAAGGTTGTTGTTCACTCTCATTCGATGGCTATTGCTGCTCTTTTACTTTTTTGTTTCCATCATATGTTGTTGAGTTGACTTGGTGATGATATGGCATCTTAACGAGCATATCATACAATTCTTTGCATCAGTATGGTTGATTCAATTGGTGATGTTCATGTAACATTTTTTGTTTATTTCCCTTTTACATTATAAGCTTCTTCATCAAGTCTTACGTTGATTCAATTTGCACAAAGGATAAGGCACTCGGCCTTGCTTATGTATTATCCTTTTATTTTAAAGATCATTAAACACACCACTGACTAGACAGATTAGTGATTTGATCTTAAAGAAACACCCCTTGTGCCAGAGGAGAGTCGACCTAAAGTAAAGGGAGGTTCTACTGAGGTGACAATGGGTAGAACTTCCAAGAGATTCCCTAGGATTTGTACCTAGAAGATGTTGTTGATTATAGCTTCATGAGACATTCTCCAGGTCGTTCTCCTCTAGACTGAGAGAGAGCCCATTGTTGATTTTTCAATAAGCTAGGCTTAAGCATGAAGTTCATTCCATTTTAGCATTTTATTTAAACAATAGACAATTTGTTGCAGCAACCAAGATCACAAGAAGAAACACCATGCACAAGTACACAAGAAGTATCCTAGGAAACCCTTCTCAACAAGGGACGAAAACCCAGCCAATCCTTTGCTTTATTCTTCAAGAGAAAGACCTTCACCACCTAGAAAACCTAGCACACAAAAGGGTGCTCACAAACCCTAGAAGACTAGCGCCCAAGAGAGGTGCGCACTTTTCCCAAATAGATTTACTTGCTGAAATTTCCAAACTTACACCAAAGATATGATTCCTCAATGGGGAATCTAGCTTTACTTATATTAGGCTTGACCTGTCAACAGAAGTGTCTATTGGCACAACAGGGCGGACCTCTCTAACTCACAATATAATTAATATTAACCAGATTAATTATCTTTTACATTAATTATCTATTACATTAAGGTGGGGCCGACCTGTACCATTTAACTTACAATTAGGGTTACAGGCAGGTCTGACTCTTGAACAATATAACAAGGGATCTCATACACCCACTAGTGCTCACCCCCTAGGGGCACATCCATAGGGATGTCCATATCTCTGGCTCACTGCATTACACAAAAGAACCACTCTCACTAGTGCACAGCCACTAGGATCACGTTCACCTGTGCTCGTCCACAGGCACATCCACTCAACAGATCTTCTTTCCCACTGCATTACACAGGAGAATCATCTGGAGTTCATCATCAACTCTCTGCTCAGAGGAGGCTAATACATCATCTTCATCTTTGTCTAATGACGATGCACCCAGCTCTTTGGGAATTCACACATTCACCTTGTGCTTAGCCACATGCACGTCCAACTTTGCAAATCTCCTTTCTCACTGCGTTACACAGGAAAATCATCTCGAGTTCTTCTCAACTCTCTGTAAGGAGGAGGCCATCTCTACGTTCCAGCTCTGTCTCAGATAGGAACCACACACCCCTCTCAGGGGCTCTCTCTCAGGTTTGTTCCCTGGAGAATGTCTCACATAGCTGCAATCATCAACACTCCCTCTTAGCTAGGGAGGCATTTTTCATCATGCCAAGTCTCACACGGATGTATTTTGAACTTTGTTCTTGGCTGTAGTTGTTAATGTTTGTGCCATTATAATAGTTCTTTGCATTTCAATAGATAAGAGCATAATAAGAACAAGATCACTGAGAAATACACATTCACAAGAGACACGGCATTTATCCTGGGAAACCCTCTAGGGGAAGAAAACCCAGCAAAAACTTCCTTATCATAAATAGCTTATACAATGTTCAAGAGATAACTCAAACCAATACAGATAGTCCTCTCCAAGAGATGTGCCACTCTTCTCCCTCTCTCCAACTGGTAATTGCAACTTGCCTCATAACAGAATGAGCAAGTGAGTTGTGTGTTAGAAGTGAGGCGCTAGCCTCTTATTTATATCAAACTGGCACGTGTGAAAGGTCACAATATGGCAGGGCCGACCTCTCACTCTGGGTGGGTAAACCCACCTTTAATTAATTATGGGTCTTCCATTATAACT
>ML868359.1:20659-41497 GCA_009831015.1 Picea engelmannii
CCCCTAGGATGATGTTGGTGTCTGGAAGATCCATCACATAGACGTCCTGAACTAGCTCATGCCTTCCCAAGGTGAGCTTCATACCTGGGATGTATCTGTCACAGGGCATAGTACTACCGCCTGCTACGTCCACTTTGAATCCTTCAGACTCTACTGTGGGTATGTGCCTCCTCTTCAGTAATGCTGCATCAATGAAATTGTGGGAAGCTCCTCCATCAATTAGAACCGAAACTCTCTATCCTTGCAAGACCCCTCTCATCCTCAAGGTGTTGAATTTGGGTACCCCGCTGATAGATGCCAAGGTGGCCTTCTCTCCAGCCGCACTGTCTAGTTCTGGAACCTCCTCTTCTGCTGTCTCTGAAGTTTCGGCCTCAATGTTCTGTATCTGACCATAATCTTCCTCCTCTTCATTGTCCGAGGTAACCTCTATATAGTGTACTTGGCCACGTCCCATGCACTTATGTGATGGATTCCATGGTTCCTTGCAAGTGAAGCAAAGTTGCTTCCTCCTCAGTTCCCTCCTGGTGTTGTCATCTATCCTGCCACGGCCCCTGTCAAAACCCTTAGGGTCACGTCCTCCCTGATTCATTGGAGGTCTTTGGTCTCTTTCTCCACTGTTAAGAGGTGGTCTGGGTATGAATTTAGGCTTAGCAGTTGGACTTGTTATCCCCGATTTTTAGGGATAACTAGGAGATCATGCTTGAGGCCCACAGGTCCTAGACATGGAGTACCGAGAGCAGGATTGACCTGAGCATGGCCTTGGAGGGCCCATCTTTCTTCTCTTTCATCAGACTCGTCTTGTCAGCAGCAGCAGCATCCATCACCTTCGGCTTGGACTTGTATCGGAGAAGACTCTTGCTCCATGAGGTAATTGGTCCAGGTATCATGGTATGTGTCATATTTGATCATTATGACCTTTAGATATATGCATCAAATTCCTTTTATTTCTGACGACTGCTTGGATCTTACACTAACCCACTTGACCATGGTTGGGGGGATTGACAGGGTATCCTAGCAAGCTTGTACCCATAGGTTTTGGTTCGCCATCGGGGAATTTCTGAAGGGCCATCGTCCTCTCCCATCATATCATCACTTTTACATCTTATCTCCCACTCATCTGCCCCATTCCCCTAGTCCGGGCATTAGGATGATCTGTTTGTGGGGTTACACCTTATCTTGTGGGAAGAAGGGGCTAAAGGCCCAGAAGGTAAAAACAGGTGGTAAAAGTTAAAAGCCATAAAAATGAAACCTAGAGATGCCTCACCCAGGGATCCCCGAGAAGGCAATAAAAGGCCTCTCAGCAAGAAATAAGAGGGACCCGAAGAAAACAAAACAAGACCTAGCCAAGAGGATAGGGGGTCTCATCACGAGCCGGCCTATTATGTTCATGGATACCTAGCAGTATGACATTGCCATCATCTGGTTACCACGCCAGGGCAGTGACCTTTGGTTGCATGGCCAAGGGAAAGGGGGTCTCATCACGAGCCATCCTTATCATCTCTGTGAAAGTATTTGTGGGTAACACTGTCAGCTCTGGTCACCACGCCAAGGCAGTGTCCTCTAGTTAGACCTTGAAATAAAATAAATAAGAAGAAGCAATAAAGAAAAGAAAGAATAAAGGCAATAAAGGGCTTGGAAAGAATTGCATCCATGACAGGTACAACTCGCCTTCTACAAAGGCACCCACAGGTAATATCGTACACCCTTGTCTTTCACTCTGCCCGTATGTCTGGACATCCCTTGACCACATCACCTCGTGTTACATGGCTTGGATGATATCCTCTAGAGACTTTCCTTTTCTTATGGATGTTGGCCCAATAGGGTGTTTTGTTTTTTTCTTCAGCTTTGTATTGTAGGTCATTGTAATATCTTTGAGCTATTGAATGATATATCAGGGGTTTTATGCATGTATTTGATAAAATTAATGATGAAATATGATTGACATTGCTATGATCCCTGTGACTAATGAACCCATGGAGGGCGAAGTTTTTGATGTGCAGGACCATGCCCGACGGACAGGTACCAGTTGGACCGGTACACATGGGGAGATGATTAGCTCGGACCTCCATGGGGCTGAAGAGCCCATCAGATTGTTGCTGGGGCCCCATCAGGGGCAGAGACAGGACAATGATTGGTCGAGCCTTTGCACATGAGAAGAAGAAGGACGTTCCACCCAGAACACTTTGGCTGAGCCCAGCCCAGGGGGGTTGACTCACTTCAGATGGAACGTTTTCCTTTTGATGGCCAGGATGTCACCCAGGAGGCCTTGACGTCACCTTGAGCGTGTGGCAGTTTGACAGGGTGGCTGGCACGTGTGGCAGCTTGGAAGAGCTCAAGAAGGGCTAACGTTTGACTTCTGGATGCTGGACTAGCCCCAAAAGGGCCTAACGTCTCCTCAAAGGGGCTTGACGTCTCATTTTTTGCTCATTTAGGTCTTTACTTAGCAATTAATGTAAAAACAGTAAGATTTTGGTTTGTTGCCTTGTCGGCTATTTTTAATGACCTAATTTTAATTATAGGTCATGATACACTACATATTGAGGATGTTTTTCCCTCATTTGGACACAACACACAACTCACTCTCTTGTGAGGTCTGATTTTTGCGCCCTAGTTTGGGTATTTGGTCTTTTAAAGGAGGCGCACTTGTTGATGGAAGGATTTTCTTGGCATGTTTGTCATTTCTCTTGAAGGAAGGTTTACAACTAGGGTTTGCATATGCTTTTCATCATGATATGTAAGTGTTTTTCTTCCAAACCTTCTTAATTGAATGGTTGTAGGTTTACATTCTTGCATTTACTTATAAATTTGTTGATTTTAAAAACCCTAGGTGACAAGCACACAAGTAGGTCCTTGTTTCATGTCCCCTTAGAGAGAAATATTCAACCATTGAAGGAGGAAGAAAGAGCCTAGCCTTTGCCACTCTTCTCACTTCTTCCCTTAAACTAGCTTTGATTTTAAAGGTTAAAAGGAGGGTGACATCCCAGGCCTAGGTTATCTACACCTAGGGTCGTCCATCTTCTAGGGTTTTAGTGATATAGCCTTGCCATTGCAACACTCTCCCTCACTTGATCCTCTTGTTTTACCTCTTTTCACTTGCTAGCCGTTTTGCCAAGTTTGACCTAAAGAAGGAGGAAAGAGCACGAGGCCTTGCTTAAGCAACAACGGAGTGAGCCTCTTTCTCCTAGGGTTTTGATTCTAGGGCCCTGCCATTGCAGCACTCTAGAACCCTTCCCTCTTGTCTTTAGCCTATTACTCCTTCAACCTTGCGTCCTCTCCTTGAATAACTCCATATACCCTTAGGCATTGATCTTAGACACACAACATTGAAGTGATAGTGCTCAAACCAACTCTCAAAACTTTAAATTTTGAAACCCTAACTAACTAGCTAACCCTAACTAGGCTGACGTCACACTTGGTTATTCCATCTTGACGCAACATCTTTGAATGATAAGCAATTAGATGATGATTGAAAGCATTTATTGAGCAAAAGTTTGATTAGATACGTTGTTGATTACATCATCTCGATAGTTATTGATGAAATAATACTTCTCTATTGTTATATTGATAAAACGTTGATCTCATTAATACTTGTTGTTTCATTGCTTATATATTGATGTCAGATAATTACATGAAGTACTAACCCACTGATATGTAGCCTGCATACATATTATCTTGTTATTGTCTTGCTCCGGGCGAGTGTTCTCTTTTGGGCATACACTTCTTTATTGGCTGATTAGTCGGATTATCTGACCATTGGTGGTAACCTGTGAGGAGGAAACTTTGCCTTGATCTTTATACTTTAACCTCTTCAAAACCTCAGGTTGTCGGGGACGTCTCCCCTGGGTTAACCTCCCTAAATAGAAAGAACCTCTCCATTGAGGTGACATTGGGTGGGGTAGGTTCCTGTTACGCCAGTTTGGCCTCTATCCTTTAGACTTTTTGACATAGCTACAAACTGTGCGATAACATTTTGGCGCCGTTGCCGGGGAACACTGAGTCAATCTTCCTCAAGACAAACCTTTTCGGTAACCCTTGCCTCAAAGACCTTTTCTTACAAGCTTACCTGGCGACTCCACTAGGGTGTTTTTCCCCTTTTTCTTCGATAGTTTCAAGTAAACTATCTGGCGACTCCACAAACTAGAAGGAGATTCAACAATCCTCCTTTGTCCTTCAGAAGGAAGCCTCCCTTAAACTCTCCTGTTGTCAAATCACTATTCGGGAAGAGCCTTCCTTTAAGAATCATGTCTACCTCTCAGACCGCTACAACAAACCCAGTCAACAATCAAAGACAATGGTCATCTACCCTTTTCAGGCCGTTAGACATGTCAGCCATACCTGGCTATTCAAGGCAAATGCCACCCAAGTATGAGATGTGGTTGCCTAAGTTTACCGATACTGATGCCGTCAGTGTCGAAGAGCATATGAGTAACTTTTGGGCATTCTTTCAGCTTCACCCCATTAGTGATGATGCTGAAGATTTGGTCATGAAGTTATTCTCCGCTACTCTTTATGATGCCTCAAGATGTTGGTACCTCAGCCTTCCTGATGGAAGCATCAAGACCATGGATAGACTTGAAGAGGCCTTTCTCAAAAGATGGAGTATCAAAGAAGACCCTAATATGCTTCTCACGCGACTGAATAGCCTTGCTAAATATGAGAATGAGTCCATTTGCGAGTTTCACACTAGATTCGAAACTTTGTTACAAAGAATTCCCGCAAGCCATCACTCGAAAGATGATTACCTTGTTCATATTTATACCAGATCTTTCAATGGCCAACTAGGGTATCTCCTTAGAGACAAAAACCCCCAGTCCATTCAAGAAGCCCAAGAGCTCGCCACTAAGATAGAAGGGAACCTCCTTTCATCTAAGATTGAGCCCTTTGCTAACCCTAGGGGGAGAATAGACACCAAGCAAAAAATAGTACACAATGCTGAGCCTACTTCAGATCTATGCGCTAGTATCAACAAATTACAAGCCTTCGTGGATGGCATCATAAAAAATCAAGAAGAAATGATGAACCGGATTGTCAGACTTGAAAAATCCCAGATCCAAGCACCTAGGCCTCCGTTCAAGGGGCAGTTCCAGAAAGGGAATCAATTTTACAAACCAAAGAATGAAAACAAAGTTCCAAATACCTTGGCCCCTACAAACGTTGTGGATGAAAACCCTTGGTGCCTGTAGTGTAGTGAAGCACATTGGGAACATGAATGTCCTTATAACGCTAGCCAACAACAAGTCAACAATTTGGATTGCTTCATGAACTTTCCTCAGATAAATATCACAGATATAGAACATCAACAAGCCGTGAGGGAAGCAGCCAGAGCGGCAAGGATGGCAATAATAAACAACTTGGACCAGGAATCACGAGAAAAATTAAAGAAATAAGAAGTTCAGGTTTACAGAAGAAAGAATCCAAAACAACCTACTGCTGATCAGCCAAAACCCCTGCCTCTTGAGGTGCTGCTTCCCAAGACATCCAAGGTTGGTAAGGTTGACCTTAACTTTGACTTTGAAGGGGCTTTATCAAAGATGCATGTGAATGTTCCCCTAAGAGAAGCAATCAAGATCCCATCCATTAAAGAACGCTTTGAGACTTGTTTTTCGGGATCAGATGAACCTATGGACCCCCCTATCATGTTGCAAGCTGATCATTTCAGGGTCCAGTATGGTGAAAACCCCCCTTTCTTCATGACTTTAACAATGAACAACAAATATCTTAACAATTGCATGCTAGATACAGGTGCTGGTGCTAACATGATGCAACAAATGGGTTTGAAGGTCACTAGGCCTTACAGGAATGTGTGTGGTTTTGAATCTAAGGCAATACCCACGCATGGGGTGGTTGAAAATGTTGAAGTGCACTTAAAAGAATACCCCGAGAAGACAGTCCATATAGATATTATAGTGGTTGATGTCCCAGATGTGTGGGGGATGTTATTATCTAGGAAGTTTGGTGCAATGATAGGTGGTTCCCTGGAAATGGACCTCACCTTCTTACGGTTACCTTTAAAAGATGGGACAACGGGACGTCTACTCAATGTACCAGTAACTGGGAATCATGTGCAGGATATTGTTCATCCCATAAATAATGACAAAGCACAGAATGATGTGATACAAACTCTTCAAGAATACCCTCCAGAAGACATGCCCTTTGCAACAGAAGAAGACTTTGATCAGATCGAGTGGCCCAAAAAAGAAGAATACCAACAACTCCTAGATGAATTCAAGAACAAGGAAGTTGGGACGGTGGTCTTGAAGGCCTTTACCCAAATCCCTCGTCTTCCAAATGGCCTTCTGTAGGTTGATGGCCTTGAAGGCCTTTACCCAACCCCTTAAGGGTTCCATCAACCCTTCTGTGAAAAGCATCATGAGCCTGGTCGGGGACATATCTTGTACCATAACTGCCAACCTCTGAAATTCATCAATATATACCTCAGTTGTACCTGTTTGCTTGAGTTGGGTGAGCTCCCGGAAATGTAGCTCCGGATCTCCTTGATCAAATCTATCAATGAGCCTCTGAGTGAATTCTGTATAGGACACAATCTGATTGTGGCCGAGTGTGGTGAGTCCGTGATACCACCAATCATGAGCCTTGCCATCCAAGTACATAGTGGCAAACTTGATGGCCTCCATCTCCCTCATGGGGTTGAGCTGTAAGTAGGTATCCAGCTTTTGTACCCAAGACTTTGCTGTCATCTTGGCCGTACCATCAAAGTATGGAATCTCTATCTTCCCTACTCTATGTTCAAACTCAAAACTGCCCCTGTGGTTCGTCCTAGGTTGATTTCTGAACCTGAGTTGGCAATACTGATCTAAGGACATCTGTCTTTGGACCCTCATATCCAAACTGTAGTACTCCTTAGTACTCCTCGCCAGTTGTTCCACAAAGTCTTCAACCTGTTCCTGTTGCCCTTGCTCATCTGTGAATGTGGGCATGTACGGTCTAGGGTTAGCTCTGCTACCTGACTGCCGGCCAAGCTATTCATCTGTGAACGTGGGCATGTATCGCCTAGGATTGACCCTGCTACCCATCTGACCGTGGGGCGTGTCTCCTTCCAAACTTCCTTCGGATCTGGGGGCTTTCTCCGGATTATATCTGATCTCCTCATGGACTCCACCGGATCCACCAGCCTCCTTATTCCCATACGTATCAGGGTTCTTCCCTTGATGGGTCACTTGCATCAGAAGTTCATTTAGCTTGGATTGATTATTCTTCATTATTTGCAGGTTCTCGTCAACCCTCTTCAAAGTTTCTGAAAGTTCGGCTTGTCCCCTTTTGTTGGTTTCATGGTACTCGCCCAAGTGTTGGACCAATGTGTTTTCCGTGCGGTTGACGGATTGCTGGAACTTGTCAAATTCGGTTGCTATGAGAGCCAAGCCTAGAGGCTCATGGTCATCTCCTGACCCTTCCATTTCGGCCTCTGTTTCACAGACTTTCACTGCTGGGTTTCTTCCTTCGACCCATAAAGATACCATTGTACCTTTGCATGCGTCGATCCTTCCACAGGATTGGAGGATCGAAGCTCTGATACCACTGTAATGATCCCAAGCCAATTTTTTTTCTTGGAATCACTAACTACCACTGATTTGTTGATGTGCAGGTGTTTATTGAGTTATCCAGTTAATAAGTGCATTCATACAAGATTCATTCATCACATGAAGATCATAATACATTCAAGATATAGAAGCACAAACAAAGATCTGACCTTTATTATGAGCAATATGAAACCAATACAATAGATAGCCGATCTGGAACAATCCTCAGATGGCCGGCAAGACAATAGATATGAGCTGCTACAAAATGCTCTGCCGATACAAAAGAAGCCTCCAAAGGCTAAATAAGAAATGAAGACCAATATAACCAGATCTGAACGCTAGACCCTCCAGCTGAAGAATGCCACGCTCCAATAAAAGGTTGAATCCCTCAACAACTCGGCCCTGCTAGAAGAAGACTCTAAATGAGTCTAAACTCGGCCCAATGATAGATCAAGATGGTGGGATCTCCCTCTTGAAAGATCAAACCGAACTGCCAATGCCAACCCCTCCAAATACTGAATCTGCTAAGAGAGTTGCACCCTCCTGAATAGCTGAAACCCTAGGCAACTCGCCCCTGAAGAAGGAAGCCTCCAAATGATGTGAAACTCTCCAAGAAGATAGATCGGGCTATGGGAACCTCGTGGGAGAAGTTTTAGATCCAAATCTTGAGTAGATCTCTCTAGATCTGAGAAATACTGAGTAATGGGATGTCCTCCTAGCCTCCAAGCCGTCCCAAACTGTAGCTAAAGAAATAGTGATGATAACTCTTGGAAAAAGCCCTCAAAATGATGGTGGAGTGCCTGCAAGTAAAACCCAAGTGATAGAATGCTCAACGCTCCTCCTGAATAGCTGGATCGAACTCTTCTCTTGTGGATGGTGCGCCCTTGTTGGAAAACTCACAAACAGTACGGCCCTGTTGCTTCCCTGAATCTGTTGGTGGATGGATGATGATGGTAGAATGGTGTGGAGGAGTCTTTCATCTTCGAGACCAAGCTGTGGAACAAGGTGAGTGGATGTTTCACCACTAAGTTGCTCACAAGGGTTTGTATCGTCACTACTATCAGCAAAACCCCCAAACTGTATGCTCAAGGCAATAATAACCAAATACCAAAATCCAGAATGCGCCCTAGCCTTCTCTTTATACTTTTTCCTCTAATTTCCTGTTGAGTTAACTTAACTCCTAGAGTTAACCCTAACTCCAATTCCAACTCTTCTATTTCTCTGTTGAGTTATCTCTTAATGCCTTTTTCACCTTTTTATCAAGGCAACTTAAGAATATAACCTTTAACTTGTTGACCTTTCCCCTCAGTGTGAGACTATGGCCTAGTGGGGACACCTAGACCACTAAGTCTTCCAAACCTCTTCTTCAAGAGGTGGGGGACTTTACAGGGAGGCAGACTGGGCAGTATTGGCATGTGTGGCAAGTTGGAGAAGCCCAAGGAGGGCTAACGTTTTCCTCTAGGATGCCCCATTTGCCCTAGAAGGGGCCAACGCCTCCCTAAGAGGGGCTTCTTATCTCTTTATAGCTCAATTAGGGTTTTAATTTGACAACTTAATGTAAAACAATATGATTTTGATAATTTGGCCTTGTCGGCCTTTTACTTGACTTAAAATGTAAAATTAGGTCAAGGTTTTGTATAAATGAGAGATTTTCACTCTCATTTTATCATCGCAACTCACTCACTCATTAGTGAGGTCTGAAATTTGCTCCCTATCTTGGGTATTTGGCTGATTCAAGGAAGGCGCACTTGTTGAAGGAAGATATTTTTGGCATATTTTGGCATTTCTCTTGAAGAAAGGTGTTACAACTAGGGTTTGGATGCCATTTCATGGTGATATGTAAGTGTTTTTTTTGCAAAACTTCTTGAATGAATGGTTGTAGTCTTATATTCTTACATATGTTTATAAATTGTTGATTAAAACCCTAGGTGACAAGCACACAAGTAGGTTCTTGTCTGATGTCCCCTGATAGAGAATTTTTCAGCCATTGAAGAGGAAAAGAGAGCCTAGCCATAGCTACTCTCCTTTCTCCTCTTCCCCTTTGCTAGCGATACCTATTTGAGCTCAAGAAGGAGAAGACGTCCTAGGCCTAGGTTATCTACACTTAGGGTTGTTTTTCTTCTGGGGTTTGATGATAGAGCCTTGATGTAGCAACACTCTCCCTGATTTTACTCTCTTGTTTTGACTTTATCTTTCATGCTAGCCGTTTTTTCCCTCTAAGGAAGGAAGAGAGAGCACGAGGCCTTGCCATAGCAACACCGGAGTGAGCCTCTCTCCCCTAGGGTTTTGTCTCTGAGGCCCTGCCATAGCAGCACTTCAGAGCTCTTCCCTCGAGTCCTTAGCCGTCCTCCTTCAACCCTTGCGTCCTCCTTTAAATTGACTCCATTTTACCCTAGAAGGCACCGATCTCAAGACCTCCAGCGTTGAAGTGGAACTTGATCACAAACTCTCTCAAAACTTGAATTTCAAACATTAACTACACTAAGCTCAACTAACTTACTAACCCTAGTTGCTAACGTCATCCTTGGTTATTACATCTTTAATGCAGCAATGTTTCATTTTATGAGCAATTGAATGGTAGTTAAAGGCATTAATTGAGTTAAGTATTGATTTGTTGCATTGAATGCCATATCGTTCTAGTATTTATTGGTGAAGTGACATTACTTTTATTGACATTTTGTAAATATTGACTTCATCAACATTTACTTTCAAATTGCTTATATTGAATATCAGATAGTCTTTGATATATATGAAGTACTAACCAAAGCCTGCATATATCAATTTATTGTTGCTTTGTTCTCAGGCAGGGATTCTACTTGGTTATCTTTGTTGACTATAAGCCGAACTATATGTTCTGGTGGTGATCTGTGAAGGGGGAAACTTGTCATTGTCCGATTATCCTTTAGCCTCTTCAAAGCCCCAGGTCACCGGGGACGTCTCCCCTGGGCCTCACCTCCCTAAAGAGAAAGAACCATCCCATCGTGGTGACATTGGGTGGGATAGGTTCCTGTTACGCCAGTTTGGCTTTCTACTTTATAGCCTTTCTTCCTAGCTACAAACTGTGCGATAACAGTCCTGATAGAAGTGTATCTCGCAATTGGTGCGAAAGTCTCGTCATAATCAACTCCCTCAATCTGTGAGAAGCCTCGTGCCACAAAACGGGCCTTGTGTTTCTCCACGCTGCCATCTGCAGCAATCTTGGTCTTATACAACCACCTGGAAGTCACAACTAACTTCCCCACTGGCCTCGGAACCACATCCCAGACATCATTGTGCACAATGCAGTCATACTCCTCATCCATGGCCTCTCTCCAGACCTGATGGTCAACTGCCTGCGCAAAAGTCTGTGGCTCAGTATCCCTGATACTCGTCACTAGTGCCAAATATGCTCCCAATTTGACTGGTGACCTTCTCTCTCTGATCTGGCTCTTGGGCTCCCCTACATTCTCCTTGGCCTCCTTCAGGGTCTCCTGAAACCATCTAGGTCTCCTCTTCCCTGAAGGGGTCAACAGAGAAGTAAGGTCTCTCTGCCCAAGAGTAACTGCCTCTGGACTCGTCTCAACACTATGAGATTCCGAAGACAGTACTCCCTCTGAAGTCTGTGCCCCATCTGACTGAACATGCTCTGACTGTGACCTTGAAGTTGTGCATGGTGACCCTGTCACCCTTGATACTGGTGTACCTGACGACTGAGGCTGTGCTCCCTCTGAGACTGCAACTGACAACTCTGCATCATCCTCAACTCCAATTCTCGACTCAAGAGATCTCGCAAAAGCCCTATCCTCCTCAAATTTGACATCTCTGCTCACCACCACTTTCCTAAGTGGCAGAATGTAGATGCGATAGGCTTTCAACACCTCTGAGTATCCAACTAGAATCCCCTGCTGGGTTGTGGGGTCTAGCTTTGTCCTCCTCTCCGAGGGGACATGAGAGAAAGTCGAGCATCCAAATATCCTAATGTGCTCAACATCGGGCCTCCTATCAGTGAAGGCCTCCTCAGGAGTCATCTTCCCCAAAATCTTATTGGGGCTCCTGTTCTACAGGTAAACTGCAGTAGCACATGCCTCTGCCCACAAATACAAAGGCAAACTCTGATCATGCAACATAGATCTCGCTGCACCGGTAATGGCCCGGTTTTTCTTCTCGGCAACCCCGTTCTGCTGGGGTTTGTAAGGTACGGTCATCTGTCTCCTTATGCCATGCTGTGCACAGAAGTCTACAAACTGTCTCGAGGAATACTCTCCCCCGTTATCCGAACGCAAGACTTTGGTCCTCTTTCCCGATTGGTTCTCCACAAGAGCTCTGAACTCTTGGAACCATGTGAAGACCTCACTCTTGGCCTTCAAGAAATAGAGCCAAGTCTTCCTCGAGTAGTCATCAATAAATGTGAGATAATACTCACAACCACTCAAGGACCTCCGAGTCATGGGCCCACACACGTCCATGTGTATTAAATCCAGTATCCTAGCTGACCTGGTGTCACTGCTGGGTAACGATGCCTTGGCAAACTTGCCAAGTACACACCCTCTGCAAACATCCTGATGCTCTATGTTGATCTGTGGCACTCCGGTTACAACCTCTCTCAGTCCTCCAAGAGCCCCATGATGTAGGTGGGCCATCCTACGATGCCATAACTCACATAACTGTCTGCTGCTATCGCTGCTCACTGCCAATGCATGAAGTGGCTGAAAAAGCAATCTGAACAGTTTCCCCTCTCTCACTCCAATCACTTGTCCTGAGGCACGTGGAGAACCTCGAGGATGAATCAGTACCTCGGTGCCTCTGAATGTCACCTCAAGACCTCTATCCTGGAGGGTGGAAACTGATATCAGATTCTTCTTCATGCCAGGGACATAAAGAACGTCCGTGAACGATATAGGTGGCAAGCCATCTCTCCGAAAAAGCAACTGTGACAACTTTGTCATCTCCAAGAGAAATCTCAATCCTGACCTCAGTGTCTCTGAGATCAGAAAAATGCTTTCGATATCCAGTCATGTGGCTTGAAGCCCTGCTATCAATATACCAAATCCTGGGTGTCGTCTCAACTGAAGTGCAACATGTGAGGAAAGCACACTCTCTCTGAAACTATGTCTTAAAGTCAATCTCCTTTGTTGTAGTTGCGGTACCACCCTTCTTCTTCTTCCTGTTCGGGCACTGTCCAGCATAGTGCCCAAACTTCTTACAAACAAAGCACTTCACTTTGCTCATATCTCTCTTCTGACCACTGCCCTAACCACTGCTGCTCTCTCCTCCTCCACTCCCTTGTGGTGCGGCCTCAAACTTGGGACCTTGCCGACCCCCACGGCCGGCCTTCTTCTTGCCCTTTGTCCAAAGAGAAAGATCCTCCTCACCCTGACCAATCTACTGTTGTTGCTGCTGCCGCTGTCCAGAAGACTCGGCTGCTAACCGAATCTCCTCCTGGACGAAGTCATCCCACATCCTCTCCCATGTAGGCATGACCTCCCTGGCAACTATGCCACGTACAAATGGACCCCACGGTTTGGTGAAGCTATTCATAACTTGCCTCACCAAAGAGTTAGGGTCAACAACCTCGCCGACGGCTCCAAGCTTGTCTTTGATCTGAGTGAAGCGACCAAGGAATGAAGTTATTGACTCATCCTTGAGCATGCGAATGCCCCTGAGTCGGTCATGAAGAACCATCTTCCGGTTCTCATTGGAGCTCTCATACAACTTGCATAGAGATGCCCACATCTTGTATGCACAAGTCTTCCCCGTCAAATGGGGTATGATATGGTCACGAACTGCGTCACAAATGGTCCTCTTCGCCTTCTTGTTCCTTTTCCTGAATTCTGCTACCCAGATGGGAGCAGTGACAGGAATGGGGGGAACATCTGCCTCGACTAATCCCATAGCTAGAGGTCCTCTAAGATGAAGACCATCCTCGCCTTCCAAGGCGACCAATTGCTAGCATGTCCTCAACTCGCATCTGAGATGTTGACATGTCTGCCAAACTGCACAGCCCAACTGATGCTCACTCTGCCAAGGAAAACACTGTCTCACTCCTGTCAACACAGGTGTGAAAAGAGGTCAACGTCAAATCAACCTCACTCCTACTGCGTAGGTGTGAAAAGAGACTGATGACAAGTGTCCAAACTGCCCAACAATCCTTTGAAAAATTTTGCCCTCTAACAACCACTGAATGAGTCAATGGCTGTCTTCAAAAATCTGCCAGAAAGAAGTGTATGACAGCCACCCAAAATGCTGTCCCAACTGTCCACAAATTCATCCACCAAAGCTCTGATACCATGTGAAAATTCTAGGTCCTATCAGCTTGCCTTCTTGGTCTGTCTTTGACCAAAGAAAGGCTCTAAGTTTCAACTGAAGTTAATTTGTTTTTTGTTGTTTTATAACGGCCAACAGTCCAAAAGTATTTTGCTGATTTATTACGGTTATGTTCTCGATTTTGGGTGCTCTAGCATGTCGTTTTCGTCACCAGAAATTAGTACATGCATCTCAAAATAAACATAATACTTTTAAACATCGTTTACTGTTGAATATGAACAGATCTAAGAAACTAAATCATGCATTTGTAGACACAGGTATTTTTGGTCAATATGACCCTGGATAAAACCCCCCCAGGGAAAACCAGTTTGGAATATGTGTGTATATATGAGGAAGGCAGAAGAAGGGTTACAGTAAACACAATATATGAAAGAACCTGATCTAATATCAACTCCAACTGAGTTGATATACAAGCTCGAAATCAACAGAGGCGCCCCAGAATGGTGCGCCCCTCATGCAAACTGCCAGAACCACTAAATCTGCTCCAAATGCCAACTGTGAGCTCAGATCTGAAAACCCCTCCACAGGAATGAAGCTCTAGTAGATGGCCTCCCTCTGAAACTGATCTCACTGCAATTTGATGGCTAGATATCCTGCCAGGTATGAATCAACCTCCACAGCTAATGCGCCCCTCTCAGAAGTAGAATAGCTCTAGTAAATAATCAAGGCAAGTAGCTCCAAGCCTCCATGAATGAAAGCAAGTGACCTCCCTCAAGCATCCTCACAAAACTGACTTCATCTCCATCCTCCAAGAGCTCCTCTCTCAACAAGCAAATGACCAAATGAAGAATGCGCCCTCCTTCACCCTTGCACCCCTCTTTGACTCTCAAAAGGAAACCTAAAATATGAAGGGTTGAGATCATCTCATCTCGCATCTAATCGATGGTTGAGATCTCTCCATTCATATTTAAGTCAATAACCCACTTTGGGTTAAGTTTCCTAAGTCAACTTATGTCTCTAATTCACCCCTTTGAATTAATAATCACTTTTAGGCCAAAGTGACTAAATTTCACTTTAACCAAAGTCAAAGTGAAATTAGACAAAAGTACGAGGTACAAAGTGTAATGTCCTTCCCTCATGTGCTAAGGAGGTAATAAGCACATGGGGAACACCTCCCAAGGTACAAAACTCAACACTTTCAACCCACAACAAAATGGGGTTGCAGAGAGGAAGAATCGAACCATAGTTGAGGCTGCCAGGGCGATGCTGTATGACCAAGATCTACCCATGATGCTTTGGGTAGAAGCATGCAACACAA
The DNA here is from genome assembly GCA_009831015.1 of Picea engelmannii. Classification (NCBI taxonomy): domain Eukaryota; kingdom Viridiplantae; phylum Streptophyta; class Pinopsida; order Pinales; family Pinaceae; genus Picea; species Picea engelmannii. Next base: position 35,759 of record ML868359.1, read on the forward strand.
CAATTTATGTTCAAAACACGAGTCCTCACAGGATCTTAGAGGACAAGACTATTGAGGAGGCACTCACAGGAGTGAAACTAGAGATAGGGCATTTAAGGATCTTTGGTTGTCCAATTTATATACATGTTCCTAAGGAGAAGAGGACGAAGTTGGAACCTTTTGGGAGTCCGAGCATGTTTGTGGGATACATCAAGACTTCAAAGGCCTACCGGATCTACATTCTAGGACAACGACACATTGAGGTTAGTCGAGATGTTAGGTTTGAGGACTTGGCTTTCAAGAGGTCCCGAGAGACCACAACAGATGGTGAGGAGCAGGAGGCTCCAAAGGTTGAGGAGAGTACAGATCCATCCAATACAATGGAGCAACCCTCAAACCATGAGGATTCAGAGGAATCAGCGGATCCAGCGGACCCTCCTAGTGACGAGGACATGAGGCCTAGATGGCTTCAAGATACCTTGAAGGATGCGGAAGGGCATGCAACACTTAGAGGCACCTTTAGAGAGAGTACGCCTCCACAGAGGTTTTCTAGCTATGTGGCCCTTATGAGTAGCATCATTGATTCCGAGCCTTCCAGTTTTGAGGAGACAACAAGCCAACAAGTTTGAAAGGATGCCATGATGGAGGAGTATCAGTCCATCATGAAGAATGATGTATGGGACATAGTTTCGAGACTAGAAGGGAAGTCTTTGGTGACTTCCAAGTGGATCTATAAGATCAAGCATGTTGTAGATGGTAGCATCGAGAAGTATAAGGCAAGGTTTGTGGCTAGAATGTTCTCCCTGAAAGAGGGAGTGGACTACGAGGAGACTTTTGCTCCAATTTCTAGGTATACTTCTATGACGGTTGTTATTTCTCTTGCTTCGGTTATGGGGTGGAAGATACATCAGATGGATGTGAAGACACCGTTCCTCAATGGTGTGATTGAGGAGGAAGTGTACATAGAGCAACGTCGAGGCTTTGAGGTACATGGGAGGTGATGCCACCTTATACACACCTCGGGTAACGTGGAAGAAATCTTCAATCCATTGGATGTGTCCTTGGGGGCAAGTCTTGAGTTGAGATACTGTCACTCAACACTCAACTCCTCTGTCTAGGCCAAATCCTATCGAAGCCAAGGGGGATGGTCCCTAAGAAAATAACTAAGACTTGGGTTTATTTCTTGAAATCAAAAGATGAAGTACTAAGAAAGTTCAAGGAATTCAAAGCCTTGGTAGAAAATCTCTCCGAAAGAAAGATCAAGATACTCAGGTCTGATAATGGAGGAGAATACACCTCAAATGAATTTGGAAGCCTTTGTAGAGATGTCGGGATTAAGAGGGAGCTCACCACTCTCTATAATCCTCAACAAAATGGTGTAGCATAAAGAAAGAATAGAACAATAATGGAAGCAATGAAGAATATGATCCACGATCAAGATCTTCCAATGCACTTATGTGCTGAAGCAGCAAGAACAACAGTTTATGTCCAGAATAGATTATCCCATAGTGCACTTGGATTTAAAACCCTCGAAGAAATGTTCACCGGGAAGAAGCCAAAAGTAAGCCATCTAAAAATATTTGGTTGTCCAGTGTTTGTACACATTCCAAAAGAAAGAAGAACTAAGCTGGACCCTTCAGGAAAGAAGGGAATATTTGTTGGATGCTGTGAGGTCTCTAAGGCCTTCAGAATTTACATACCAAGTTACCATCATATTGAGATCGACAGAGATGTAACCTTTTATGAAGATGCAACACTCAAAAGATCAAGGAAATGTTAGCTTGAAGAAGTATATGAAGAAGAACCTACAGCTCCCAAAGTTGCAGAACCTGTGAAAGAAATTACAGTTACCCCTGATGATGAGATTCCAGAAGAGCATGATATGATAGAATCTCAAGAACCTCCCCAGATGACGATCTCTCACAAGAGAAAGTCAGCTTGGGCAAGGGAACTTATTCAAGATGGAGAGAAGTATGGTGCCCCAGAAGTAACCATGAGACAAAGCAAGAAACCTAAGCCATTCTCCAATTATATGACCTTGATGTGTGATCTCATAGAAAAGGAACCTACTTGCTTTGAAGAAGCCATTCAAAAGAAAGAATGTGTGGATGCCATGATGGAAGAATACCAACCTATTATAAAGAATGATGTATGGGAAATAGTTCCCAGACCAAAGAACAAAGATGTGGTATCTTCCAAATGGATATACAAGATAAAACATGTTGTTGACGGAAGTATTGAAAACATAAGGCAAGATTTGTAGCTCGTGGCTTTTCTCAAAAGGAGGGCATTGATTATGAAGAGACGTTTGCTCCTGTAGCCATATACATTTCTATCAGAACCATCATAGCTCTTGCAGCCAAAATGAAGTGGAATTTACACCAGATGGATGTGAAAACAGTCTTCTTAAATGGTGTTATTAAAGAAGAAGTGTATATAGAACAACCGCAAGGGTTTGAAGTTGAAGATAGAAAGACTCATGTCTTCAAGTTGAAGAAAGCTTTGTACGGGTTGAAGCAAACTCCTAGAGCTTGGTATGGTAGAATTGATAGTTTCCCGACGAGCTTGGGCTTTACCAAGAGTAAAGTCGATTCTAACCTTTACTTCAAGGTTATGAATGATGAGCCAGTTATATTGCTACTGTATGTGGATGACTTATTCTTAACAGGAGAAGAAAAACTCATCACAGATTGTAAGAAGAAGCTCATTGCAGAGTTTGAGATGAAAGACCTAGGCTTGATGCATTATTTCTTAGGCCTTGAAGTTTGGCAGAGCCCAAAGAAGATCTTCCTTAACCAAGGGAAGTATGCAGTTGAAATACTGAATAGATTTGACATGTTGGAATGTAAATCCATAAACACACCCATGGAAACAAAGTTGAAACTCCTGGTTGATAGTTTGTCAGAATTGATTGATGCTAATACTATATAGACATATTATTGGTTCATTGATGTATTTGACGAATACTAGGCCAAATATATGCTTTGTTGTAAACACCTTGAGTCAGTATCTGGTAGAGCCCAGTCGTGTTCACATTGTAGCTGAAAAGCATGTGATGAGATACCTTAAGGGTACGTTGGATTATTATCTCTGTTATACTGGAGATCATGACTTTAGACTGTATAGTTATACTGATTTAGATTGGGTTGGAAGTGTTTCTGATAGAAAGAGCACTTTAGGATGTTGTTTCATTCTGGGGTCAGCGATGACTTCATGGCAGAGCATGACGCAATCCAGTATTGCTCTTAGCACGACCAAAGCGGAATACATTGTTGCATGTTACACTAGGTGTGAAGCCATATGGCTTCGAAAGTTGTTGACATGTCTATTTGATCTAGAGATGGAAGCCACTGTGATTCTACGTGATAACCAAAGTTGCATAAAGATGACGCAGAACCCAGTGTTCCATGATAAGTTGAAGCACATAGAGATCCGATATCTCTACATTTGTGATATGGTGCAGAGGGGAGTTGTAAAGCTCCAATATGTTGACACAGATGAGCAGGTTGCAGATGTGTTGATCAAGCCTCTGTCTCGTGTGAAGTTTGATTACTTCCGAGACAAGCTTGGTATAGTCCAAAAGGACATCCCTTGAAAGGGGGAGGGATGTTGATGATACTACGGTATCCTGACCAACAATGGGTAACTCCGTTAGGATTTTATATTCTAAGGGATTGATCATCCCTGGATAGATCCCGAAGGTCTGGCAAGGATAGTCTGTCAAAGTACTTGTGCATGTATATGCCAGTTATGGTCAGTAATGGTAGTTTCGTTAGGATTTTATATCCTAAGGAATCTCTTGATTCCTGGGCAGATCCTGAAGGTCCGGTAAGGACGGTCTGTCAGAGTACCACGTGGTAGCTCCGTTAGGATTTTATATCCTAGGGAATCTTATGATTCCTAGGTAGATCCCGAAGGTCCGGTAAGGACGGTCTGTCAGAGTACCACAAAATCTTGTTGTTGCACCTACCTCATTCTGTTGCCATATGATGATGATGTTGTTATCTCGGCCTTGTGCCGATGATGTTGTTGTTTTAGCCTCGTGTTGTTGTTGATGATGTTGTATCAGCCTCGTGTTGTTGTTGATGATGTTGTATTAGCCTCATGCTATTGATGATGTTGTTGTGTTAACCTCACGTTGTTGATGATGGTGTTGGAGATATTGTTGCCTTAGTGTTATGCTAATTGATATTGATGCAGATGATGATGATGATGATGATGATGCTACTCCATCTCCATGCTGTGAATGATGATGAAAAAAACTTCTGATGATTTGTAGATATGCAAGTCAGTGTTCTAGATGTTGATGATGTTGTTGCCCTCTCTCTCTCCTGATGATGTTGTATTGAGTTATGTTAGTAGAATACCCTTATGGTTAAGGGGGAGTGTTGAAATATTGTAACTTCAAAGAATATTCTAATAATAATTGAGTTATTATCTTATAGATCAAATCCCCTTTTGTGGATTGATCACATCGGGTCTTGTATAAGACCAAATCCCCTTTTGTGGATTGGTCAAGCCATATTTATATGGTGGTATTTGTGAAGTCGGCCTCTAGGTTTATATATTGGTTTTAATCACTCTTAGAAGAAGTCGGCCCAGCTAAGAGAAGAGACCTAACCCTAGCACGTCCTCAGCTAGTATTTATAAGTGAGGATGGCGCCTGATTTGTTCACTTACTCACTCACACTTCTAGTGCGCATCTTTTGAAGGTAGTTACAGTTGCAAGAAGGAGAGAGAGGTGCATGCTCAGTCCTAGTCTTTTCTTGGTGGTTTTGTCTTAAGTCTTGACATTGTATTTGCAATCTATTATTGAGGAAGTTTTTGCTGGGTTTTCTCCCCCATGAGAGTTGAAGGAGGCTTCTTTTTGGTGATCTTTGGCATTTTTCTTGGTGGATGGTTTACAACTAGGGTTTGGCTTGATAAATACTTGGTGAATGTAAGTGAATTTCTGCAATCCTTCCTGTTATCGCACAGTTTGTAGGATAGGCTTAGCAACTTGGAAGTAAGGCTTAAACTGGCGTAACAGGAGCTTCCCCACCCACTGTCACCTCGATGGGGAGCTCTTTCTATTCAGGGTGGCTAATCCCAAGGGAGACGTCCCTAGTAATCTGGGGTTCTGAAGGAAAAGGATCAAGGGTTTAGAGGTCAAAGGTTAAGGTAAGCTTTTCCCTTCACAGATTACTGCCAAATGGATAGTCAAAAGAAGGTAATTCCACTTAGAAAGGCACCTGTTTGCGAGACAAGGCAAATGAAACTAAAACGTGCTGCAGTGGTTAGTACTTCACAATTTAATGACTATCTTTAAATAGATATGAGCAATAATGAATGTAATTATTGACGAAGTCAATGATTGCTATTGAAAACAAAAGACTTATAATACTTCTTCAATAAATACAAAATGATAATGGCATTCAATGTATAAAGTCAATCCTTGAGTTATTACAATGCATTAAATAAGCTCATATATAAATATTGTTGCTGCGTCACTGTGTAGATTAAGGGTGACGTCAGCCTTAGTTCTAGGTTAGTTTTAAGAGGCAAAAGATGTGGACGTTTTGCAAATTAAGTCAATGATAGCAATCTATACCTCAAAGCCAAATCAAGGGGTGACAACACCACAACGTTTTAAGCCAAACAAGAATTCAAACAGGTATGACGTCACCTTAGGGTTAGGGTTAGGGTAGCTAGACAAAAGGTGAACGTTTTGCTAATTGACCCAATGAAAGTGCTCAACACCTTTATGGCTATCAATGGATG
>WSFP011438579.1:0-20838 GCA_009831015.1 Picea engelmannii
GAGAGAGAGAGAGAGAGAGAGAGAGAGAGAGAGAGTACTCCTAGTCTAGAACATGTTTTATGTACTTTTAAACACTTCACATGCATTAATGCATCCCTATCTAAACTAAGAATACATCCTAAACATGTCCATGAGTGCATATTCTCTCCAAATCCCTCTGTTATATATGGCTGTCAAATGTCCATATAATAGTAACTTGCATCTGCTTCTTTCATTATGTATAGCTTCCTTTATTGTTCTAGGCTGTCCTCAATTTTGTTGGACTCTTGTCATCCTTCCTTGAAGTTTGATTACATTCCCCTTCTTTTATTTTTTAATAATTCTTCCCATAATGAATTGCCTTGTTCCACCCCTGAACTTATTATATTTATACCATCCTTCCACTGCACTACTCTGATAACCAAAAGTGGATGGTACTACTCCAAAACTATATAACTGATCCCTAGAGATGATGCACCTAAAAGCCACCAGAGGCTTTCTTCAATTTTGTGAGAACAATGAGCTTCCTAACTCAAAATATGGGTGAAAATATGTGATATCCTCCTCAATATATTTCCAATGACTATTCATGTTCCTCAATTTGATCTCCGAGCCAAAATTTATGGCAATTTAAAATCAACAATTTCATTCTTTTTGCACTTGATTTCACAGGTACAATAATTCTCAGAGTTGAAATTTTGTCAACTATAGTAGAAAATCCACAAGGAACCAAGAAAATGTCCGTGTATAGGCCACTAGGGTAGTGAATCCCTCCCAATATTTATCAATGGCCAAGATCTCTCAATGTCCCAGATCCAATAACTGTGATCTATCACAGGTTCAATGACATGTAAGGGTAGGTGGTCCAACTGGAACCTAAGACACATGGACCTGAGGTGGCATGAAAATTAGTGATCTGATCAAATACGATGTTGATATGGCACAAGGATGTGGCCTAACATGTGGCACAATATGTGACTACTGATTTCATCATGTACTCAAGACCTGATCAGAACTCTGAGCTGGAACTTTGACTATCCAAGACATGTGGCACAATATCCTCATGACACATGGGATAATCAAAACACTACATGTGGCACTAACGTGTCACTGACATGGTTATGACATTTCATATGAAGCGATACTAGTCACCGGCCACCATTTTTCCTTTTTGATGAAGTATTCCTATCTGAAGTGGCCTCCACGTGGACCCCTTCCACATGTGTTGGATGACATGGCATCGACGAGGCTGCTGACATGGTTTTGATGTGGCATATTCCACCGGTCAACTGGCCACTGGGTGCTCCTCACACAAGCTTTCACCTAAATTCAAATCTTATGGGTCCGATATTGGCCCACCGGGGAACGAACCCACCAATCATACCATGCACAAACTGTTATCCAACTCCTGTGGTCCGACGTCGGTTTGATCCATCAGGCCACCATGTATCAACCTCCACTCTCACACCCTAATTGGACTACCTATCTGTTGACCCCAGTCTAGTCCACCAAGCCCTTGCACACAAATTACACATAACTTGTATCAGACATCTACAGTCTAGACCACTTCCCATTAGGGCACCGACCAACCTAACCAAAAGTTTACATTGCACCCAGGCGTCGCAAGGTTCCATGGATTCCTTTTCATACACAAGTAATACAAGGTTCCTTTTTTATTATAAATAATTTAAGATATCATTTCCCAATCCATGTGGGATAAAGAGATACACATGCCACATATCAATGGTAGTGAACCCACATAGAGGCAAGATTGATGGTCACTGAGCCTGTCATGTTTACATTGCTTCTTGAAAAACTACAACTAGCTTCTTAATTGATGTTGGTGACGTTTCATTGGCAGTCGAGGAGGGTGTTCAACACTTGATCTAAGAATGAGCCTCACAAGTGTATAAGAAAAGAGATGAAATAGTGAGCCATAGATTCCATCGAACGATGCTTTATCTCCTCATGTCCTCCAAACAGAGACCCTTTTCTCTCCGTGCAAACCCATTATTTATGTAACACACCTTGAAACTTTAAGAAGTTTAAGAAACCACTTAAATTGTATTCTTTGACGTTGTCCCACAGAAAATATAATAATTTCACCCCAAAATAAAAATCCTCATGCAAACAACTTTTGTTTTGTGGTAGAATAATTAAGTTGAAAAACAAATCTCAGTCCTGTAGCAGACCCTTGAAGGATCGATGCTACAACCTACAACTCTGATACCACTCTATAATGTACCCAACCACCAAGGCTCGCCACACTGCTTCCATAACTCCCTTCAAGACATTTTGATACCAATCTGTGGTGTACACAACCACTAGTAGGCTGATCTATGCTACCTCTGGAGCACCCTTGAATAACGCTCTGATTAGAAATTCATCCTCTTGGACTAATTTTGAATTCAATACCGATATTTAATTAATCAATATCATGAAACCATCCAAAAAATTATCAATATGCAATAACCAAGAACATGATAAACCATAAAAGAATACTTTAACACGCCATGCACAACAATAACCAACAAACGAGCATATCATATTCATATCATCTTAGAGATAATAATACACAATGGAATATACATTATATATAAAACACATAGAGCACTTATCTTTAATTAAACCTTCACCAACTAGCTATAAACCAAGGATGTTCATCCCAACCGTAGACAATGTTGTTCATTCACTCTCAACAACAGTGTCATCCCCAAGTTAGGGTATGAATCCACAAGGATGGGTCCTAGGCCAAATCTAAACACACAACAATTAGCTACCAAGCTCTTAGGTTTTTCCAACCACACAAAAATCCTGATTTCCAACTCTCTTCCCCTTCATCTCATACAACCCAAAGAAATGAACCCCTTTCTCTTCCATGAAGTCCCTCAGGATGTTCCATTTATCTTCCAGGGCTCCAGTGCTATTAGTCAAGAAATATCAATGCTAGAAAATTCCAAGGATTCTCAGTTGTGCATAGTACTTTCATAACTTCCATCAATATCATGCACACATGCATCCATTCCCTCCTGGAATGATCAGTAAATTACTACATCTATATAACAATGGCTCTCCTCCTTCATATATTCATCTCCATGCCCATACCTAGATCACACTAATCAACAAGAATGAGGAAAGTGCATACAACCAAAAATGAATGAACCAACAAAACGAATGAGCCACCAAACGAATAACCCCCGAAGTAGCCAACAGGTCAGGTTTAAATATCAAGGACATGGTCTCCCCAAGAGACTCTCAAAGATACTTAGATTCCCCCTCACCCAGACATGGGTAAATAAAATTTAAAAAAATAAAGGAGCAACCCCTGAACTTTCTCTCCCAGGGAGTCATAGCCCCCTATCTCTTTTCCTTGTCCATCTCATAGCCAACGATGTATTTTATTAATGTGTGTGTGTGTGTATGTGTAATACATAGTTGGCCGTGAGATAGAAAATGATACAAAATAAGGGGTTATGATTCCATGAGAGAGGGGGCTGAGGGGCTACTCCTTTATTTATTTAACTTCCATGTACACATTTTTGGGTGAAGGGGAACATGAGCCTCTTGGAGAGACCACGTTGTGTCTTGGGGCATGTGAGTCTCTTTGGGAGACCACATCCTTGATATTTAAACCCAACCTGCTAGCTACTTGGGGGGTTGTTCTTCTGGTGGCTCATTCGTTTTGTTGGTTCATTCATTTTTGGTAGTATGCACTTTGCTCGTTCTTGCTGATTTGTGTTCTTTGGGTCTGGGAATGGATATGAATAGTTGGAGGAGGAGAGCCATGTTGGTTTTGGAGCTTGAGTATCTTCCTGGTTCATAGGTATTTTTTTTCAGCCATGTTTATACCCCATGAAGACTGTACACCCCAGAATACTATACACCCCTCCACGTGGGGGGGTTGTAGGGGCATCTCCCCCCCTGTGGGTTCTAGGGGGCTCATCCCCCTAGCTAGGGAGTCAGGGGGAAAGAAGACCCTCGAAAGAGGTTCAGGGGTGAAGCCCCCAAAGGAAAAATTTCCTTGTAAATGTATATTGTAATATCATAGTAAATCTGGACCGTTGGTTATAAGGTCACATATATGACAATAGAAGTTATGTTAGTGTTTTTTTCCCTAGAAGGAAACCCTCTTTTACGAGGGAAATGTATTATTTGGCCATGTATCATTTCTAATATTGTATTCAGAGAGAGGATATTGTGAGAGAAAGAAGAGGAAGTTACAACATGTGTGCTATAAGTTGTATCCCTTCATTTGCTAGATAATAAAAATGAAGGAATTGGAAATTTCTCTAGTGGATGTAGCCCACACTAGGCAAACCATGTATATATGTGTCTCTATTCTATTGTGTATTCTTTTTTGTTTTATTTCCGCATTTTGTTTTATTGCTCTGCGATCCTGTTTTTCTAACAAGCCATTGTTAGATGGCTGTAAGAATTTACTGATCATTCTAGGAGGGAATGGATGCCTGTGTGCATGAGATTTATGGCACTTTTGAAATTACTGTGCACTTATGAGAATCCTTGGAATTTTCCAGCATTGATATTTTCTTACCAGTAGCACTAGAACCATGGAAGATAAATGGAACAACCTGAGGGACGACATTGTAGAGAAAGTGATGCAGGAGCATCTCAAGCGAGCCAGTGCGGAGGCCAACAGACAGCTAGAAAAGCGCCCAGAACAAATTTTGAAATATCTTGAACCATTAATGAAACATCAAGTGGAGGCACACTTGTATAATGTAAACATACCTTGAGCGATTCACTCTCGTCCTTAGTAGGTAGGAGGCATTTATAGTAGTTAATGCAAGTAGGTAGAATTGAATGTGTAGATTAGACAGTTTTGGAACGCAAGAGGGAAATGGGATATAGACACCCTCATTGTGTATTGTAACATAGATTAAGATTAGGAATAGGATGAGATAATTCTGGAGAGCATAGAAGAGAAGTAGGGAGAGTTGTGTAGAAGACTCCATGTACAGAAGTTTTGAATTAATACAAGAAAGTTGTGATTCAGACTCATGGTGTCCATATATTATCTGTGTATGCATCTTTGAATGTTATACTTATGAATGGTTTACTCTTTCTGTCATGCAATTGATTTTATGCTATGTATGAATGATTTCTTGTTGAATGTTTGAAATCTAAGAGGAAAGGGAAAGGAATGAGTTTCAATTGTTTCTCTATCTGAGCAAGAGTTCCTGTAAGGAGTGCAGTTGAATTGTCCGCAAGGAGTGCGTCAACAAGGTGTTCAGAGGTTTGTCTCTGAAAGCTTAGGATAGAAATCTTTTTTTCTCATTTCTACAGAAGTGCAGTTGGGCACAGGAGCCGTGTAAGGAGTGTGCAGGATGAGTAAAGTCTTAGAGTTTCGAACCTGAGGGAAGTATTGAAAGACTGCTGTTGCAGGTGTGCGTAGAGTCAAAGGATTTAAACACTTGGAAGTGCTTGAAAGTCTACCACAAGGATTGCGTGCAAGGGTTTTTCTAAAAGACGCAGAGTCGTGGAAATCTTAGAAGGAATTAGACCTATAGAAGGAGTCGAAGGAAGGCATAGTGACGAGGGACCACAGGAGGATGAGTTCCATGGAGAGAAACACCTTGGTTAGTTGTGCAGAAGTTCATAAAAGGAAAGAATGGATGGTCGGAATTCTCTGTGGAGAATCCGCAAAGTCCTATGAGCCGTCAGATCTCACAGAGGAGCAGGGGAGTTATCACCAGTATTCCTAAAGGTTCTAAGCTCAGGAGGAGTAGGACCATAGATCCAAGTCACGAGGGTCGTTGGATTTTACACGTGGATTCCTATATCGGGGTTTCGTAGGTTGAAGTCCTGTAAACTTTGAAATGGGAATCACGATATTTCAAACCGCGAAGTCCCGAAGGCTAAAAGGACCATGTGGGCCACAAAGGAGACAATGAGTGGACAAGTGGCGCACTATTGACACGGAGTCAAAGTCCATTGACCATTTCGGAGTTTCGTGGAGTAAAGTTCCGAGAACATTGCATTAAGATTCGCGATATCATGACGTCCGAAGTCCCGATGGAGTAAAGGGGCGTTGAAAAGTCAACCTTGTGAGCGCATCGAAATTTCAAAAAATCAGGTTTCGGGAATCGCGGGAACAAGTTGCTCGACATCGCGATCGCCGAAATCATGATAAGGAAAATTCTGAAAGAGAAAAGAGGAAGGGTCAGGGTTGACTCTTTTTGAGTTTCGGAGGTTTGAGAGATAGGTGCTTGACCTATGGATTCGCGAAGGCGTGAAATCCAATCTCCTAAGTGCAAAGAGGGGATCCCACGAGGATTTGCTGTGGGTACGGATTTCCCGAAAGGGAAATAGAAAAACCATTTCCAAGAGCTCTTTGGGCCAGCGAAGGGGGAAATATCCTGTTGATGTGGACCTTCCGACCTGTAGGCTGAGGAGGGGGCGTGCGTCAACATCAGAAAGGGGTTCATTTCTTTGGGTTGTGTAGGCTAAAGGGGAAGAGATTTGGAAATTAATATTGTTGTTTGGTTGAGAAAACCCGAGAGCTTGGTATATAACTACTGTGTGTTTATATTTAACCTAGGGCCCATGTGGATTCATAGCCTTGTCTTGGGGGTGAAACTGTTGTTCAGAGTGAATGAACAAAATTGTCTATGATTGGGAGGAATGTCCTTGGTATTCAACCAATTTGTGAAGGTTTAATTAAAGATAAGTGTTCTCCGTGTTTTTTTTTATAATGTATATTCCCCTGTGTATTATTATCTTTGAGATGATATGATAATGTTATGCTCGTCTTCTAGTTATTGTTGTGCATGGCATGTTAAAGTATTCTTTTATGGTTTAGAATGTTCTTGGTTATTGCATGTTGATCAGTTCTTGGATAGTTTCATGATCTTGATTAATTAAAGGTTGGTACTGAATTCAAAATCAGACCAAGAGGGAAATTTTTTAATTAGAGTGTTCTTGAAGGGAACTTCGGAGGTAGCGTGGCTCAGTCTGTTTGTGGTTAGGTAGATAACAAGGAGCTACAAATGAAATCACCCAAATTTTGAGGGATATTTTAATTAGGATGGATTCCATGGAGGTATATTAGAGAAGAGGCATTGAAACAAAAAATTAGGATGTGAGTGATGAGGAGAGGGAAGTAGAGGCTCTACAAGAGGAAGTTGAAACCCAATAAGAAATTACTATTAAGGAATTGACAGATTCGAGAGGTATTCCAAAGATGGAAACCCATACCTACTAAGGGATCTTAAACCTATAAGACTTGATTGATTAGATTGGGAGCATGGATAAGTTCTTTGAATTTGAGCAAATTGAAGACACCAAGAGAGAGAAATTTCCATGGACAAAGTTGAAATGGAATGCATCTCTATGGTGGGATAATGTTCAATTGGATGGGAATAGAACAGGGAGAAATAAAAGAAGGGTATGGAGCAGGATGATTACCAAGTTATAGGGTAAATTTATTCTAGTGGATTACTCTTTGAACTTATTCAAGAAGTTGCAAAACCTATGGCATAAGGAGATGACATTGAAGGAATATACAAAACAATTTTGTAGGTTTTCCATTACATTTGGACAAAGTGATGAGGGAGATAAGGCTTTTTTTATATACATAATGGCCATTATTATGATAGTCAATATGATTTAAGCATTGTGAGAATTCGGTCAATTGGGAATGTATATCATCTTTCCTTGAACAATAATGAGAACTCAAGAAAGAAACCAAGTTCCCATGGTAAATGAATGAAAGGTATTGTTAAGAACATGACTAAAAGAGGAAAAATAAATGGAAGAAAAGGAGATGAAGGAAGTAATACCAATGGTGAAAATCAAGAAACTATAAGAAATTATGAAGCCCTAGAGGTTAGATAACTCCTATAGGTAGGTGAGGAATATTTGGAGGAGAATGCTTCAAGTATGGATTGGAAGGACATAGAGTACATGAGTGTCCAAATAAATTCTAATAGAAGGAAAGAAGGAAAACTCACATTTATTAAGGAGTTGAAATCACAATAGGACCAGTGATTGGAGATAACATTGATGAAGTGTAGAAAGAACATGGTGAAAGTGTTATACTCTTGAGAGTGTTGTTGAAGCCATGATGTTATCCTAAAGAGAAAGAGTTGAAATAAAATAAGGAAATTTTCAAAACTAAATGTAAGAATGAAGGTAAGTGTTGTTCATATATTGTAGATGATGGCAGCATTGAAAACTTGGTATCTAATAATTTCATTGAAAATTTAAAGTTGAAATGCACCCCACATATGAATTCCCATCGAGACTTTTGGTTACAAAAAGGGACACAACATCACTATGTCTGGACATTGCTTTATAAATTTCCATATTTGGAATTATCATGATCAAGTATTATGTGGCGTAGTGTGAATGGAAATCTACCATTTTTTGTTGGGGAGGTCTTGGCCATTCAATTGAAAATTTGTTCATGATGGAGTAAATAATACTTTTCTATTAGAGAAGGGGAAATAGAATTTTAGGTTGTTTCCCATGAATGAGGAAAAAGGAGACAACACCAACAATAGTAATAAAAACAATGGTACTAGAGTGATGTTATGCACAACAAAGGAGTTTTTGAAGGAAGAAAAGAGGGAAAGATGTTGTTTTCCATTTTTCCAAAGAATTTAAGTTTGAAAAAGAAAGAAATGAGATGACAACATAGATTACACTGTTGTTAATAGATCTTAAGGGTGTTATTTCAAATGAGATATTGAAGGAATTGTCACTTGTAGAGAGAATTTCCCACCAAATTTGTTTTATTCTAGGTTCAAGTCTACCAAACAAAGTGCCACATAGATTGACCCCAACAAAAAGTACAAATATGAATAGAAAATTTTATGAGTTAGTGGACTGAGGATTGATAAGAGAAATCTTGAGCCCATGTGTAGTACCTATTGTACTAACACCAAGGAAAGAAGGATAACGTCAAGAAATTATAATTTCCACATTAAACCTAACATAAGAGAGGAAAGAATATTTAAGCTATAAAAGGAAATGAAAAATCAAACACACAATACACAGAGATTTTACCCTAGAAACCAAAATGGAAAACCAACATTCATTGAGTGTATTACTCTCTTGTTGTCTTATTCATTCATAATGAAAGGTTACATTCCTAACCTTGGTCCACACCTAATATACAATCGACATCATACCCTCTTTATTTACATAAGGACAACACTGTAGCCAATTCAGCTTACATCTTTGTGACCAACAACCACTAATGGTTTCCTTATTAAAGATTAGATTTTACATCAATACAACACAAATTATTTATATTCTTCACATTAGGAAAAACCCTAAATAATTTCACCCAAAAAAGGTTACAGATCCACGTATATCATTGGCTACAAATCTCGTGAATCTCATGATTGTGTTACAATCAACTTCTAGTCAGATTACCAATCAGATACAAGTTGACTTTGAGTCGGTATTTAGTCATTTTCCACACGGACTCCCATCGACTTCTTTTCAGTTGACCTCTTTTAATTGTTGTCAATCACTTCAACTTTGAATTTCCTTTCAGATTATCTTTTAATCGATCCACCTCGACTCAACTTTCACTCCCTATCAATCCACCTCGACTAGAATTTCAATATAAATAATATAACAACCCAAAATTGTCCCACTTGTTGTCTTATTTTATGAACTAGGGGTTTCTTGAAATTTGTTCATAGACCCAGAGAAGAAATGCCCATGGCCTCTCTGCACGAAGAGAACTTCACAACACTCGCAGACTTGGTCAAAGAGTCGACTATGTTTTCCAATGTGTCTAATTTCTCTAGCAACACCCTTTTACTTTCCACCATGTCTCTCACGAAATTATATTGTACATCAATATGCTTAGTCTTGAAATGATAAGTTGGGTTATTTGCAGAAACATTGTGCTTTGACCATCACAATTTATCTTCATGAATCCCTTCTCAAACCTTATCCTTGAACATAGTCGTTGCAACCATACTTCTTCTTTTCTTCCATGAGTGGCTTCCATGTATTCAAATTCTGTTTTTGATAAAACTATGACTTCCTTTCACTTACTCATCCAGTTGATTGCTCCACCAAACATCTTGAACACATATCCACTGGTCAACCTTCGTCGATCCATATTGCTAGCCCATTCAACATTGAAAAATAGATGTAAATCTACTTCACTGTCATTTCCAGGTTTCCCTTGGTAGCATATAACATAATCTTTTTGTCCCACACAAATACTTGAATACTCTCTTGACAATTGTCTAGTGCTCCTTTCTAGGTGTCAACATGTATCTACTCAACACTCCCATTGCATGATAAATGTTTGGTCGATTTTAGACCATCGCATACATTAGACTACCAACAACACTTTCATAGGGAACATGTGCCATGACCTCTATTTCTTCTGGTGTCTTTGGACACTATTCAATAATTAGCCTTTCTCCCACAAGAATTGACACCTTTACATGTTTGCAATCCTTCATGTTGAAACGTTTCAAAAATGTTTCAATAATTTTCCTCTACCGGAGGTTTCTAGCTGCTCGATCTCTCTTGATCTCCATTCCTAGAATGAATTTTGTTGCACTTAGATCCTTCATGTATAACTTGGAGGATAATTACTTCTTCACCTCCTTTATATCATCCATGATGTTTCTGATCAGCAACATGTCATAGACATACAATGCTACATATATGAAATTCCCACCTTCTTCCTTAGAATATATGCAGTGATAAAATTTTCTTCTCACAAATCCCAAGCTAAGGATGTATGTGTCGAAATTTTGATACTACATGCTTGGTGATTTCTTTAGGCCATAAAGGGATCTCTTCAATTTGCACACTAGATCTTTCTTTCCCTTTACTATAAGTCAATGAGATTGTTTCATGTATATTTCTTCTGCAAGGTCCCCATGTAGGAACATTGTCTTCACATCCATATGTTATATTTCCAGATCAAATGTTGCAGCTAGAGAAATCATTACTCCAATGGAATTTAATTTTTCAACATGGGAAAAAATCTCACAAAAGTTGAATCCTTTGACTTGGGAATATCCTTTCGCTACCAGTCGATCTTTGAATTTCTTGACTTGACCTACTGTGTTAATATTCTTCTTTAATACCCACTTTCTACTGATGAGATTCCTTGCATTAGGTAATTCGACTAAATCCCATGTCTCATTCTTATGCAAGGATTACATCTCCTCTATAACAACATCCTTCCAGAGTTTACACTCTATCGAGTCGGCTGCCTCCCTGACCGACTTGGGATCCTTGTCAGTGGAGGTTAACACAAATGTAGAACAAAATTCGAGAAGACTTTACATTTCGATTGGTTTTCTTACTCAACGTTCATACCTCCTTACTACTAGGGTCAATTGTTCCACCTCTTCATCTAATTTAGTTGACTCATCTGAATCATATTCTTCTTTGTTCCTCAATTTAAACCTCACCTTATCTAGATTATTCTCTGTTTGAACCACTTCAGAATCATACTTCCTTCTTATTTCTCTAAAGACCACTTCTCGATTGTACATTATTTTCCTTGATGTAGGATCCTAGATCTTATATCCTTTTCATTCCTTCTTTATATCCAATGAAAATACACTTGATTACCTTCATGTCTAGCTTTCTCCTCTTTTCTTTGGGAGCATGAACAAATTCATCACAACAAAATACTTTGAGATGTGAAAGCAAAGGATTCTTACCAAACCATACCTTATGTGGAGTCGATTCAACCAGAGTTGAGGAAGGAGACACATTCACCATATATTTTGTAGTGTCGACTACCTTTGCCCAAAATTAGTGTGCAAGCCCAACACCACTGAGCATGCTCCTTGCCTTTTCCATCAACATTTTGTTCATTCTCTCAACAACTCCATTTTGTTATGGGGTATATGGTGTGGTATTTTGGCATGTTGTGCCACACTACTTGTAGAACTGCTCAAAATAATTTCCATAGAATTCACCACCGTTTCCACTTCTCAGCACCTTAATCTTCTTATTTGTTTGGTTTTACAAAAGAGGCTTAAACTCTTTGAATTTATTGAAAATATATGATTTCTTCCCCGGGAAATATATCCACGTATTCTTAGAAAAATCATTTATGAAGGAGATATAATGCAGGGATCCACCAAGTGAAGGCATTGAAATAGAGCCAAACACATCACTGTGAACCAATTCTAGAATCCCCTTTGTCCTTGTCACTCTAGATGGGAACCTCACCCAATTGTTTTTCCATATATGCAATGTTCACAAAATTCGACTTCTAAATTACATTCAGGAAAGTCTTCAACCATACATTTATTACACATGTATTGAATTCCTTTCTCTCCAATGTGTCCCATCCTCTCATGCCATAGCATGGTCAATTCAATTTGATGAAGCCTTGTTGGTTTGGTTTGGATCGACTCAACCCAATTTGAGTCAAAGTTGAGTCTACTTCAAGAACACCAATGTTGTTGCATCTAGTTGAGTCAATATTCCCTAATAAATTGTATAAGGTTCCAATCTGAACTCCTTTCATTAATACCATCGTACCTTTGACCATTTTGCATGTATATACACTTTTCAAATATTGTGTGCACTCCTCTCATCATACTGACAAATATCAGGTTTTTGTCCAAACCTGGAATATGTAGCACACCTAGAAGGGTTCTACTCCTCCCATCCTATAATATCAATCATACTCTTCCTCGTTAGATAATTTTGGTTGTCGAGTTGTCCCCAAAGAACACAGATCCTCCTTCATATATTTCATATTCACAAAACCATTATCTATGTTATTTCATATGATAGGATGCTCCTGAATTGATCAACCAAACATCTTGATCCGATTATGTACTGGTAGACACGATATACACATTGCCTCCCTTATCAGTAGTAGTCTTTCTCCTAGTCATTTGCTTCTCATCTTATCCTGTATTGACTTCCATTTCCTTTGATTTCCAGTCCCTTTTATAAGGCCCAACTTTACCACATTTCCAGAATCTTCTCATCGACTAAATAGGGGATTTATATATACCCTTTGACATAGTCTTTCTACAGGAGAATTTGCATTTATATCTGTCAATCAGTCGACCTCTAACCACTAAATCCTCTTTGGTAAATCCTTCCATGTTATTCCTTATCATTTCTTCTAACACTAGAGATGCAACCATATATTTTAGCGCTAATGTGGTTGAATTACTCCCTATATCCATGACTAAGCTATCCCAAGAGTTTGGAAAAGAACATAATACGCTAATACATTTATCCTCCTTAGTGATTTTTATATCCATAGAATATAAATGACTTATTATGGTATTAAACTCATTTAAATTATCAGTTACTGAAAAACTTGTTTACCATGGGTTTCGATTGGTAAAAAATTCCAAACTTGTCCCATATTTTCTTGGTCGAGACTTCACCTTAATACATTCAACAACATTGAATATGAAAGACACATTCAAATCATACTCCTTTCCCTTCTTTCGAGTTTCTCCCATTCTTCCCTTGACATACTTCTAAGAATGGTACCTGAACAAACTACTTCCCATTGTTCTCTATCTACAAGGAGATCTTCAATTTTAAGCTTCCAAAGCTCAAAATTCTGGCCATTGAATTTTTCAATCTCTATTCTCTAGGTACTTTCCATTCTTTAAGCACACCTTTAAATATCTATGACTTTCGACCCTTACTGGAACTAGGGATTAGCTCATATCCAAGGTTTTTAAGCTAGTCTATGATACCACATGTCAGGAAAATATGATTTCCATGCTAAATGTAACATAAGAGAGGAAGGAGAGGAATAAATATTTAAGCTATAAAAGGAAATGACAAATCAAACACACAATAGACATATTAACCTAGAAACCCAAATGGGAAAACCAACATTCATTGAGTGTATTTCTCTCGTGTTGTCTTATTCATTCAGAATAAAATGTTACATGCCTAACCTTCGTCCACACCTAAGACACAATCGACATCATACCCTCTTTCTTTAAATAAGGACAACCTGTAGCCAATTTGGATTACATCTACATGACCACAAAATAATGCAACAAAATAAAACCACTATGATTTCATAAATCACTATATTATTAATCCATCATACAAAATACACCACCATAGTTAAAAATTAATTACACATATTTAAACCACAATAAAACCATGCAAAATCTATTAACTAGATTGACCAAGCTCTTTGGTCTCCATTACATTTAGTAGAGTTGTGATGTGAATTTTGTCAACCCTTCAGTCACCCACAAACCTCCTCTTCTACGAGAACTATAATATTCTCACCAACTACCACTCGAAGGTTTAAGTCTTGGACTGCTACTACATTAATGACCAATACCTCTATCCACCACCAAAAAAAATTAATGGAGCTTTACTCAAAGGCAAAATTTGCATCCCCTATTCATGCGCATACAATTGTATACACATAAATTATAAGTAAAATATCTTCAACCATTCAACTCCATCAATTAGGTTGATCAATGAATTGATTCGTTGCTTCCCATGTGGAGTCTATATTATTTTGTGGATGTGTCCATCAACCAAGAATCCAAGCATTACCACTCCAAGACTTTAACATTTTGGCATCTGAACCATTGTCTATCCACTCTTATTTCCATGTGATGTGGTTCTTATATTATCTTAAGAAAAATGAATCGTATTACATTCAATAATTTTATCTTTTCATGGAGGATCGTATATTGTAATTTTCAAGTTTCCTATGATTACAACTCTATCTCAACTCAACTACCTATAGTAACGATGATGACACCAAGAAATTAATCATGCACGTCTCCTTGGACAACAACACACTTTGATAAAAAAATACTCTTATTCAAACTATAATGCAATCACCACTAATGCCCTTGTCCCCATGATTTCACTTGGTAGATCAATTCCTAAGTTTGCAAGTGTTAGAGACATGGATAAATTTATTCTTAGATCAATAGATTAATAGAACGCTTCAAGAATCTATATAAAATTGATTCTTGGATCTATATCAATTCCTATAGGATATTGTTTCATAGCAAGAACCATGAGAGTTTATTTCTTCTTCCATAGCTACTCCGATAGTAGTTATTTATTATTCCATAGAAATAGATGGAACAACTTATATAGAAACATAAAATATATGGAAATGTTATGGAAGCAACATTTAAATGACTAAAAGAAAATGAGATGTGTAGGATAGATTTATGTGCCAAGGATGGCCCTACATCAAACCCCCCTAGTTGGAAAATTTGAGCATCTTGATCAAAAGGTAGGCTAACAAAAGATGTAGACTAGACATCCTCCTCCGCCCATTGCCATTACTAAGATATACAACATTTTTTTCAATGTCTTGAGCCAACATTTTTATGCATCTAACCCACGTTTTATCATTTCATCCATACCTTGTGAATTTGTTCCATAAGGTTTCATTACCTCCTTTTCTTTTACCCCATTGATGCTTACTACCTTACACCACTCCAACTTAATGGTTCTCACTACCACCTCAAGCTCCCTATTTGGCACCATTCTCAATATTTTTTCATGGAACACAGAAGTATACCATTCTCCTCTCCATCAACTATGCCTTTAGTTATGTCCCTCATGGTGACATCGACAACTTTCTCTATTACATTTCCTATAAACATACCACCAAATAAAACATTATGGGTATGACAACCTCCCATGTTCTCCTCTTTCAAAAGTGTTGTTGATGTAGCGCCCATGATTTTATCTTTATTTTCTATAGTCCACTTCCCCATAGATTCTTGTTTCCCCACTTCCTTCACATATGCCAACACCAAATGTAACATTGTGTTGATAGCCATCTCCACTTCTTCATTTTGATGGATGGAAATTAAATTTCATTCTATTCTTCTCAAACTCATAGGTATTTATTCTCCTATCATTCATATATATTCAATAAAACTATTATGTCCTCCCCAACAAAATGTGGCAAGCATCCATGGGAAAACATTGCATAGAATGTTGTCACTATAACCCCCATTATTAAAATTAATCAAGCATTAATGCCTCATAGTGACCTAGAGCCCATTTTGTAACCATGACACTCGATATGCCTCTAGATGAGGTGTATACTTCAATTCAATTGTGAAAAACTTCATTAGATGCCATTTTTTCTGAACTAACACCATCAATAATTAGATTAAAACACTTACCTTCTATTTTACATTTTGTTCTTAAGAGTGTCTTCCTTTGTTCTAGTTCTTTCACAACCTATTTCTTAGGCTGCAACAATAACTTCCTGATCATGAAATGTTCTCCTTACTTTCCCCTCAATTACACCACCTAACTTTCTACCACTACTGAATCAGTTTCAGTAATATGAATGATCATGTCTTATATTCTTCCATCCTTCAAAAATTTTGGGCATTCAAATTCCATATGGCCTTACATTCTATATATGAAGCAAACACATTCAAATTTTCCTCCTTTGGATCCATCTCTTGTTGACTAGCCTCTTTCTTTGATAACATCAAAACTTCTTCGAGTAGGCCAGTCTGCATTGTTGGAGCTACTTTCAACTTCTCCCAATTTTTTTTCTTTATATTGTCCTTTTTCATATCCAAGATATTTTCTCATGTTTCATTGTTTCCTTATCAATTTATCATTAATCCTCAGGGCTAGTTGATAAGCCTCTTCCACTGAAATGAAATTCAAAACATGAAACTCATCTCAAACGGTATATATTATATAGTTGGCATACCTAGGAATGGATTTCAAACTCTTCTCATTCTTCTTAGACCTTATAGAAAGTCGGTAAAATTCCTCCATGTACTCCTTTACCGACATCTTTGGTTGCTTCAAATTTTGCAATCTTCTCAACATATTTAAAACATAATCCACAAGAAAAAAAATATTCTTTAACCCTAACACCATCCTATCCTAGGTTTTAATCTTATCTCTTCCAAAAATTTCTCTATCTGTCTGCAACTGATCCCACCTCAAAGAAGAATAAATTTTTAATTTCGTACTAGCAACCATAACCCTCCTAAGATATCTAATTTTCTAAAATTCAAATAAATTTTCCATTTCTTCTATCCAATCTATCAATTCATTGAAATTTAATCTTACATAATAGACAAAAGTATCAAGTTTAGGTTTAACTACAATAATGTTTATTTCTCTAATCATTATTTATTCCACCATCACGTGCTCTTTTGGCTCTTCTCTTATAGTCTCTAATTTTGGTTCATCATCACTGATGTCCCAGACCACAAGTTTAATACCTCTCCTCTATAATACCTCCATGGAATCCATTCTGGCCATTATTTTCCTCACCATTTCTCCAAGGTCATTCACATATTATGCACCCTCTAGTCTTTTGGGTCTTTCACAATCTCTTCTTCTATGTTCCCTCACTATGATTTTGTTTTGGGATCTTCTCTTCTAAGATATCCTCGTCAAAAAAATTTAGAGTTTACTCAATATGATACCAAGATCTTTTTTTTCCTCTCCACCATAAGCTCAACCTACCCTCATAACACTTGATGCAGAGGGGCTATGCCTCCTTTCAATTTAAAGTAAAAATACAGCAAAACAAAACCACATTGATGTCATAGATCACTATAGTGTTAATCCATCACACATAGTACATCACAATAACCAAACAATTAATTACCTACAATTAAACCACAATTGAGCTCTACAAATTTTATTTACTATATTTACTATATTGGTATAAATAGCATACCTTAATCTATAGGTTGTCCTTCATATATCCTGGCTGATGCAGATATGAAGTTCCAGCTCTAATATCTGTATTTTTCTTCCTACACATAAAAGACAAACAATGTCTTTCCACCTCTCTACTTGGCGTTAGAATCCTATATCTACTTGTATATAATTTGATGTATAATGAAATTAATCAAATCCAAACATTTTCAAATCAAACACAAGAAATTTGGGGGAAAACCAATGATATATTAATGAATATATAAGAAATACATAAAAAATTCATACCTTGGATGTTTATCCAACTCCCCTTTGGCTCCTTGCTCCTTGCTTCTCCTCAACTTCTTGATCAGGCTAGGAAAACCGATTTTTGGCTATTGTAAATAGGAAAATATCCTCTGCAATTGGAAAACATAGCTCTACAAATGATTCTTCCTTCCCCTTTCTCAAGACTTTCCTTCCTTATATAGATCCTTAGAAGATTCTTGGGATAGCTTCTAGATCTTCTAGACCTAGTATAAATTCGAATGATGTGAGTTCCTAGGCTCACGCAACAAAGATACAAGTCACACAACGCTTATCTCTTCGTAACTTGTTGAACCTATAATTTTTGATAGATAGTCTCTTGTTTCACTACAAGTGTCCAACGACTATAGTCACTTGATGTCTCCTATGTGTCCCATGATTGTTCGAAAAAAGGCCCTAAATCTCAAGAAAGAGATGTGTTTTGGCTATCAACTTCTGTTGGATTCCCTTCTGGCCTGAAGGGTGAAAATTAAGGCTATAAAAAATGCTCCCTAATGTGTGAGGTAAGGAAAGGAATGGATGGCAGAAACACATTAGAATAAAATACTCTCCATGTGAGGCAGTGTGAGGAGAGAGAAAAGGAGGTTTGGAAGTCAAATAAGTCCTACAATCAAACACCAAATATGAAAGTATATATATACCATCCCCTAGGTAGACATACTCATACTCTGAAGAGCGTGAATGCCAAACAATACACTATGGATCCATGATATGAAATGTTAGACCATGGCCACAAAATAATACACGGTGGATCCATGTCATCAATATGATAATAGCCATGAGAGAATACACTATGAATCTATGTCAAAACTACAATCATAGACACCAGTAGATACAATGTGGATCTATGACACAACATATAGATATTAGGAAGACAACTAGCATTGAGGAGAGTGCCCCCAAAGTCTTCAAATTACTCATATACAACTGATATACTCCATCACAACTTGGGAGGGGTGTTGTGAATGAATGATGTGGTTCCAAACCCAAGGCATTCATCCCAAAACTTGATTGTACATATATACAACAAGATAATAAATGAGTTTATGTCAAGCATGGTAGAAACCGTCTCATTACCAGTCATTAATGTATACCATTAACAGACGTGAGGGGACCCACCGATAAGGAATATGTACCCCAAGGTATGTAGTACAATATATCAAGTATGAATAGATGATCTGATGTCAAACACTCATAGAATCAATCAAGCATGAGTCAATGATGTAAGCCCATTGTCGATCACGAGTTGGCCTACCACTAATGACTGAAAGCTACAAGGTACTAGATAGTTTCTATATCCTTTTCCTAGATAATGTGATGAATTTGATGGGAAGAGATCCATCGAAGGAGGGAATTAATGTATCCCCCATAAATCAACATGAAACATACACTAAGAGATGATGTAAAGAGAGAGTATCAGGTACAACTGACATAGGGATGGATGAATCGAAAATTCAACAAAAAACCAAATGGTCGACTCAGGATTAAACTTCCCTTGAACATATAGCATGACACAATGGTGACTTGGAAACAAGACACAACAACTAGATGAATATAGTGCAACAATGAAGGAGACATTGAAGCACTCTCCATGATGACTTGAAGAGTAACCAGTCAGAGGAGTATCTTCGAATCATATTACTGGGATGGCTCCTAGGCAAGCTAAAACCCAATTGTACGATGAGGAATCAAACAGGTGCCATGTTCAAGGGATACTCAACTAACGTTTCCATTTTTATAAATGACCAATGGTGAAAAAATCCCACTCTTTTTGTTTATTTTATTTTATTTTATTTGTCTATATCCTTCAGGGTTTAATGAGAATGAAAGAATGATGAAAGTGTGTTTGATATGATTTATTTTTCATGTCCTTTAATGAGTCTTAAAAATAGATAAAAGTGTACTCGATAATGTCTTTTTCATGTTCTTTTACGAGTCTGAAAAGGAGATAAAATTATACTCGACTAGAGAGAACTATTGGCTTAATAGGATTCTCCTATGTTCCAAGCGCATGGAACCAACCTAAGCAATATGAATGCAGATGGTACAGAAAAGCGAGATCCACTCTTAGAAGCTATTCTCTCCATGGGTAAGTGGATGGATGCAAAATATAGGCCAAATAATGTAAGAGGAGGATGTTCAAGGCTACTGCAATAACAATAAGAGAGATCTGGGTAGACAGTAGCATAGCGATGGAAGGCATGCCACAATAAAAAAATACATAAGAAACCATTAAGAAACAAAACAAATTTTTGGGAACCCCCACAGGATGTGGCCAAAATATAGATGAAGAGAGAATAATGAGGCTCAATCATCAAGTCATGGCGAGGCTAAAGGAGGGATCTCGAGCCTACTAGAAATTGCAACATGGGCACTAGATGGAAATATTGGTGCTAACTAGGGTTCCCATGGAGGGTAGGAACTACCAAATAGGTTATGACGTGAAAATGGAATGGCTAATCTCGCAACTTGATGGGATCTAACCTAAGGAACTATGTAACGATATAATGGATGGTAAATAATGCAAGAAAGTGAATGCAGTGAAAAACCTATCCATATATGTTGATTTAGAAAACATGTACCTCAAGTTCAGTGGATGTCACCATCTTTGTAAAAAATTCCCCGTAATCCTGTCAACACATGTAAACTAGATTTTAGATGTCAAAATGCATAGTGAAATATCAAAAGGAAATATTTTTGAATTTTTTCGATATGGTATATGAAAAACAATAGTACTCACACCACACACCTATGTACAAGGAACTACACATGTTGATGCTTTATTCAGAGTATAGCCCATTGCTAGGCATAGGCCAAGGATCATTTTCATAATTTATGAACTCATGAGTTGATGTTGGCATCATGCAACTCACCATGTTGGGGCCATGCCACATAGGAATGAAT
>WSFP011438584.1:0-20838 GCA_009831015.1 Picea engelmannii
AGAGTTTATATAGATAAGTTGTTATTGTAGAAAAAGTTGTTGTAGTGAACCGATATGTAATATTTTGTTGTATGATCTAGTTTTGGGAAGGTGTTGAGCTAGAGAGGATGAAGGAGGGTAGATATTGAGGATTAGATTGCAGGATGAGGAGCCTGGTGTGATATATTCCTCCTCATATATATCTTACCCAACGGGGAAGAATTGTAACGTGCATGGCGCTGTAGATGCGGAAATACTATAATAAAAGAGCCAAGAGCCTGATCTTTGTGGACCTAACCCAAGAGTGGGTGAACCATGGTAACATATGTGTTATGAGATTGAATGCATGTGTGTCTTTATATCTTTTAAATAAATGTTGTTATACTGAATGAATGAGCTGTTATATTTCTTGTTTATTCGCAATTGACAGTATATTGGGTTTACAAGTTATAATAGTGGTTCAATATACATTTCTCATATCTTGCACTCAATCCTAGGCTGTAAACACATGATTATTACATCCACCCATTAAAGCTATCTTGGGTGAGACTGCGCGGTGCACTCAGTGCACTGTATTTCCTTCTGGTTTACCAGGAGGGCCGATAGGTTTAGAGGCTTTGTTGGAAACTCGATCAGACATGAACCCTTGGTCAATAAACTCAAAAGGAAGAGTATAAGAATAACCAACAACATACTAATGCGTTGCCATACCGATAGTGATACTATGGTTGTAATTGCAATGATTGTGTGCAACAAACAAATCTTTTGTAAAATCTCTCCACAAATTCCATGTAGCAGCTTGTTATGTTGAATATCTAACATATTGTTAGTGCCATCAATATTATGATGAAATGATTTTGACTAATAACTAGAGAGGGGGTTTATCAGAAGCCATATGGGAGGCCATCAAATTGGTGTCGGAAAATGAGCCAAATGTACTAGTGTTTGCAAACCCTCAATATAGAAGGATATATCAAAAATAAAAAGTTAACAATGTTGATTGATTATGGTAGTACCCATAACTTCATTAATTTCAAATTAGTTAAAATTCTCAATTATTTTATATATCCAACACTAGAGTATCAATTAATGATTGTAGATGAAGGTACCGTAAATTGTTTAGGGAAGTTCCATAGTATTAATCTCACTATGGGGGAGTATTTGTTGGATTTCCCCATGAAAAAAATCCAAATGGGTGGTGTTGATTTTGTATTAGGGGTCCCATGGTTACAGTCATTGGGAATAATAGCTCTTAATTTTCAAGAACTGTTCATGAGGTTTTCCTTAGAAGGAAAGGAAATTGAACTCTGGGGGAAACCCTCTAAAGTGATCAGATTTAACAATATGAGAAAATTACTCAAAAAGGGACACCATGGTGTAATTGCACAATTATGCTCACTAGATGTTCAAATATCTAGATCCTCTTCTCTAGTGGATCTACAAAAAGATATTAAAAATCATTCGAAGATATTTGGAGAGATGACTAAAGGTCATACACTTTCTCCAAATCCTGGCCATCCTATTCATTGGAAACTAGGAAGTGTACCACCTAACATTGGGCCTTACAGGTACTAACATGCACAAAAGAGTGAGCTTGAGCATATGATTTGAGAAATGTTAGAGTTTGGCATCATTCAACCTAGCCAAAGTGATTTCTCTTCACCAGTGGTGATGGTTAAAAAACGAAGGTTCATGTAATACGTGTCCTATTCTTTTCATTGATGAATTATTAGATGAATCACAAGGAGAAATTTTATTTACTAAGTTGGATCTCCATTCTCGATATCATCAAAAACAAATGAGACAAGAAAAAATCCCCAAAATATCCTTTAGAACACATGAAGGTCATTAGGATTTTTTGGTGATGCCATTTGGCCTTATTGATGCACCTTCAACATTTCAAATCTTGATGGATTCTATTTTCAAACCCTTTCTCAGAAAATCCATGTTATTATTTTTTGATGATATACTAATCTACAAAAATCTTGGGAAGAGCATGTACAACATGTTGACATGGTCTCAAAACTATTGGAAGAGAAATAAATGTATGCAAAGCCTTCCAAGTTTGCCTTTGGGATTCAAGAAGAAGAATATTTGGGTCATATTATATCTCATTAAGGTGTCAAAATGGACCCGAACAAAATTAAATCTATGATAGAATGGCCAATTCCCAAAACCTTGAAGAATCTTAGAGGATTCTTAGAATTGACAGACTATTATTGCAATTTTGTTAAAAATTAAGGTCAAACAACAACACCTCTAACAATGTTTTGTGATCATTTCTAAGAAAATTTATGTGATAATTTTGTTGACACAAATAATCTTCAGACATTATAGGGATGGCCTTCAAACCTAATAGAGGAAAACTAATTCTTCTACATTTTCATTTGGTATATTGGATTGTCAAACCATTTTAATATTTTGGATGTGTTGGACTTACATCCAATTCAATTCTCATTTTTGTTTCCTCTCATCAGTTTTGGGTTCACATCAATGAACAATCATACGTTATCTATCTCATTTGTTGCACTGTGAAATTTCCAAACTTGGTATTTAGTATCCAATTTTTCCATTTTTTATCCAGATCTCGATTAAGAATTATGAGGTCTCAAGCCATCGATATGAGGCTGAATATTTAGAGATTCTAGTTTTGGCACTATTTCTTGTTTCTCGGATGGTACAATTTTATGGACTTATAACTGAGGGAGGTATTGTTAGTCTTTAGCTCCCTCTTGCAATCAATAGGTCTTGACCACCTTTGTACTCTCACAATATATGATATCTTATTTATCCTATGTCTGTGTGTTATGTTTTAGCAATATTAACTACCCTAATTACTTGATGATATGTCATCATTATGGTTACAACCAATGTACTATGTGTGCGCGCACGCACGTGTGTGTGTGTGTGTGTGTGTGTGTGTGTGTGTGTGTGTGTGTGTGTGTGTGTGTGTGTGTGTGTGTGTACACACACCATTGATGTGAATAATATTGACAGAGGTTGGTTGTGTCTTTTTTATCATTTATCCTATGTGTTATTTTCATTTGTGGGTTCAATTGTTGGTTTACATTCAATATCATTTCTTTCAATTCTATAATGTGTCTATAGTGAATGATAGAATTTTGAGTTGTGATAAGCTACTTGAGTATGGAAAAGGAACATCCCTAAAAGGTGTTACATTTACATAGTGAAGGGCCCTTTCAAGTGATTAGGTCTCACCCTTATTTAGAAGGGAAAGGTTTAAACTTGTGTAATATCCTCAAATTTAGGACCAATCCTTTAGGTGGTTGCTTGATTCATGTATTGAATGACCCCATAAATATTAATGTTTAAGGGGAAAATCAAATAACCTCCTTAAATCCTTAAAATATTTTAAAATTTTAAACACTCGAACCCTTAAATATTTTAAACTCTTATTTAGTAAGGGTTTAATGTTGTTCTTTGAATGGTCTCCTTAAACCCTTGATTATTAAAGGTTTAATGAGTCACTTGAGGAATTCCCCACATAAACTTTTGAAAAAAAAAAAAAAATTATAATAACACAATAATTAAAAACAATTATGTGGGAAGCAAATCACTTACCTCCTCTAAGATAACAAAATTATTTTAAAACCAACAAAGTTTAAGTGGGTAGATGGAGTAATCCCCTTAAACTCCCAAACCCTTACTTATTAAGAGTTAAAAGAGGTCATTTAAATAACCCTTCAAACAACCCCATTAAACCCTTAGTAATTAAGGGTTTAGGGGGGTCACATTGAACAACATCATGAAGAAACACCCATTTCATGGGAAAAACACTCCCACATGGGAAACCCCCCATTTTTCTTATGTGATACCTAACCATGAGGAAACCCCCCAACTTCATTGCAACTCAGTACTTTATTAAGTGTACTCATAATATGCTTAAGAAGTTGACTTAAGAGAGTAGTCAAGTAGGTAATCATAAATCTATCATGAGTTTAATTGGATCTATGTTGGGTTCTCTATGAAGTAGAATAAATAAAATATATTGTTACAAAATGTATCATTAAACGACATGACTAATTAACCAAGAATGCAAATGAAACAAGAAATCACATAGTACACCGATATTTTACCCTGGAAACCCTTAACTGGGAAAGCCAACATTCCTTTGAGAATTCTTCTCTCTTGTTGTCTTATTCATTAAAAATAAAAGGTTACATGTCTAACCTTGGTCCACACCTAAGACACAATCGACATCATACCCTCTTGCACATGCAAGAACAACCCTATAGCCAAATAGGCTTACATATGCATAGCCAACAACCTACGATTTACCATACATTAGCATTACAACATCAAAATTCTCACATTATCCTTTACGGCCTTACAACATGCCTCTTTATAGGATTTACAACAGGAAGAAACCTAAATATTGGCACCCAAAAGAGATTACACATCCATTCATATCATTGGATACAAATAACGAAAAATCTTGGGATTTTGTTACAGTCGACTCGAAGTCAGGTTTACTAGTTGGCCTTCATTCAGTCTCTAGTCGATCATCTCATGCCTGCCCTTTGACCTCTTTTTGGTTGAATTCCCAATTTCCCATCTATATATTCGACTTCGACTTTACCCGGTCGACTTCCTCGACCTTCGACTTGCTATCGATCAACCTCAACTTCGACCTAGTGTCAATCCACCTTGACTTTGACTTGTTGTCAATGTTGTCAATGTTGTCAATCTACCTTGAATTTGAACATCAATAAATTCACCTCGAATAGACTTTCACTGCAAAGAATATAACAACCCAACATTCTCCCACTTGTAGTCTTCTTTGCTAAAACAGGAGATTCCTAAACTTTCTCTCACAGACCCAGGGCAGCAATGCCCATTTTCTCTCTTCACCAAGAGAATTTCACAACACTCATATACTTGGTCAACAAGTCTGTTATGTTTTCCAACGTGTTTACTTTCTCCAGTAGCACCTTGTTACTTTCCACCATGTCTCTTATGAAATGGTATTCTACATCAATGTGCTTAGTCTTTGAATGATAAGCAGGGTTCTTTTCCATAAATATTGCGCTTTGACTGTCACAACTTACCTTCATAGCTCTCTACTCAAACCTGATTCCTGAAAAAAACATTTGAATCCATACCACTTATTTGCGTCCATGAGTGGCCTCCATGTATTCATCTTTTGTTGTCGACAAGGATACAACCACCTGTCGCTTTCTCATCCAGCTTATTTCTCCACCGAACATCTTGAATACATATCCGTTGGTCGACCTCCATCAATCCATATCTCCATCCCAATCGGCATTGAAAAATACATGTACATCTAATTTACCACTGTCACCTCCAGGTCTTCCTTAGTGGCATATAGCATAGTCTTTCATACCACAAAAATACCCAAATACTCTCTTGACATTTTTCTAGTGTTCCTTTCTAGGTGTCAACATGTACCTTCTCAACACTCCCACTGCATGGGAAGTTTCTGGTTGAGTGAATACCATCGCATACATTAGACTACCAAAAAAAAATTAATAGGGAACAAATGCCATGTCCTCTATCTCTTCTTTTGTCTTGTACATTGTTCAACAGTAAGCCTTGCTCCCACTAGAATTGGCACCTTCACCGGTTTGCAATCCTACATGTTGAATCATTTCAATATTCTTTCAATATACTTCATATGATTCAACCAAATATTTCTAGTGGTTCAATCTCTCTTAATCTCCATTCCCAAAATGAAGCTAGCTACACTGAGATCCTTCATGTTGAACTTGGAGGATAACTGCTTCTTCACCTCCTTTATTGTGTCCATGTTGTTTCCAATCAACAACATGTCATCGACATAAAAATATACATATATGAAATTCCCACCTTCTTCCTTAGAATATATGTAGTGATCATCTTTGCTTCTTAAAAATCCAAAACTAAGCATGTATGTGTCAAACTTTTGGTACCACATCCTTGGAAATTTCTTTAGACCATAAAGGGATCTTTTGAGTTTGCACACCAACTCTTTCTTGCCATTTACTACAAATCCTTCAAGTTGTTTCATGTAGATTTATTCTTTCAGGTCCCCATGTAAGAACATTGTCTTCACATCCATATGTCCTATCTCCATATTGAATGTTGCATCCATAGATATTAGTATTCTAATGGAACTTAGTTTTTCAACGGGGGAAAAAATATCACCGAAGTCAACTCCCTCGACTTGGGAATATCCTTTCGCTATCAATCGAGCTTTGAACTTCTTAACTTGTCCTGTTGCATTCATATTCTTATTTAACACCCACTTGTTATTGAAAAGCCTCCTTCCACTAGGTAACTTGAATAAATCCCACATCTCATTCTTGTACAAGGATTCCATTTCTTCGACCATGGATTCCTTCTAGAGTTTACCCTCTGTTGAGTCAACTGCCTCACCAATCGACTTGGGCTCATCATCAATGGCAGTTAGCATGAATGTGGAATGGAATTCGGGTGGAATATACCTTTTGAATGGTTTTCTTATTCTTTCTGACCTACTTACCACCGAAGTCAGTTGTTCCACCTCTTCCTCAAGTTAAGTCAACTCATCTGAATTAGCATCTGTCAAAGTGGTTATTTGTTGTTGCGTTAATGGAATCTGTGTCAGAGGTAGCAATCCATGAATATACCATTCTCTTTTATGTTCCTCATGAATTGGATGTGCTAACCTCCCTATATCATCTTTAAACTTCTGTCTATATTCTCACGCTGATTCACGTTCCCATTGTTGAATCTTGCGCAACTCAGACAAATCTTGTTGTTCTAACTGAGGTAGCTTAAACTCCACTATAAACCTTGTCCATACATGGTCAAGTGTGAACGCTTGACCTTGCATTCCTGGAACTCCTAGCTCAATAACCTTCATGTACCATTTGAGAGAATGACCTCTCAAGGTAGTCTGGAACTCAACCAACTTATTCGCATCTGGAGTCCCTCTGGACCTCCAGATTGCTTCACACAAGAACCAATGTTGCTCAACATCTTCGTCTCCTTTACCCCAAAATTCTGGGTATCGAGCAATAGAACCTCCCGCATGATCATCCATTGTTGATCTTGTTGTTCCTATCAAAATAAAACTTAATAGTCTTTCTTGTGACCTACCAGGGGATCCTAATATCCTCCCTGTACTCGCACTTCCTGGTTGTGACTAACTAACTAGTTGTACTGAAACATAATTAGCATAAGAAGGTAGTATTGAATTTACCACTTGTATATAAGAAACTTGGGGTATGTGTGATTCGGGGCTGGCACCACTGGCTTCGAGGCATGTTTCTTTGATTTTGGGGGTCTCGTTCTCTTCCTCTGGAGCGATCTCTTCAGTCGTATTCCCGATATTTACTGGCATCAAAGATGAATCTTCTCTCTCCTCTTCAAGATCCATGTCGGATTCCTTCTCCCTTGCTTCTACACCTTCTCCTTCTTTTCCACCCTCCTGGGGACTTCTTTCTCTCTGCGCTTCTGTCTCACTTAATCTTTGATTGGCTAGTCTTTCCTGTATTCTCATCTTTCGTAACTCTTCCATATGTCTTTCCTCTACATCTCCTATTCTGACTTCTTTCCACAACTTATCAGACTGTCTTGATTCTTTCTTTATCTTTCCGCTCCACCACTTCTCAACTATGGTGGCTCTTTTCAAGGCTCAGTCATCTCTTGAGTCCATTTCTTGTTGTTTTTCCCCATTTTTCAAAGAACCCTCTCCCCTCTCTCAGGCCATGACTCCACCCCAAACTCGCTCTACCCCAAGCGAGGGTGTTTACACTGCAATATCAATTGGGGACATAGTCAGCATCCCCTCTTCCATCAATAAACCATTAATCCACAAGGGGATTTCTCTCAACAGTATTCCCCTTGCGTCTTTCTTGAAATCTGCTTATTCTCATGAAAAATATTGGTGATTCTCAACTGCAAACTCAATAATGTATCCTTCTAATGTGGTATTCACCCATAAATCAATCGCTCACGTGACTAGACGACCCAGTCGATGAAGTACTGCAATCTTTTCTATATCCCAAGTACAGGTCCTCTTGACTCGCTCTTCGAATTTTGGAGCTTCTTGGAGTCTATCTATCCAGTGGAAAAGTTCTTTTGGGAACTTAACCCAAAATATCTTGTACTGCTCGCTCGATATTTCTAAGTAAAAGAATGCCTCTCGGGTATCTTTCACAGATTTTATTCTCAGCTCCACTTCTTTCCATATGAAGGCATCACAATTCTCTCCCACCATTGGTGAATATTAGATCTGTGAATCCACGGAATCATCCTTCCTACAGGTTCCCTTTTGACGTAGTTCTTGGCAACAAAACCCTTTTGTTGGTGTGGAATTGATCAGACCAGGGTCCTTCTCAAGTTACCAACAAAAGGAATCGTGTAGTCTAGAGCACTAGCATTTTCATCTCCTCCAAAGAGAAGAAGTCTCACTCGAAGTGCAACCAATACAGAAGGATAGGGAAGGGCAAGGAGAATACTTAGGTGGGTTCACAAAACCTTCAATATTCACCATTATATTTCACAAGACATGCTAACAACAGAATAGATCTGAGCTCATACTCACTGGAACTAAAGCTACTTAGGTTGTGAAAAGCATTCATACACAGAAACATCATATGGAACTTATGAAGCATAAAGAAGTATTGTAAATATACAATGCACAAGCATAAACACATAATGACGCAACACATTTAAAAAAAATGGATCTTTCTATATATATTATCATCAGATCTTATCAGATGCAACCTCAGAGATACAAAGTAATGATATTTTACAAACTTCTGGCTCTGGACCTATGTTGCAGAGCTCTATTTATCCAAAACTGTATACAGATTACATTTGTAGAACTAAAACCCAAATTATCAACAATAGACAACAACAAGAATAAGAACAACCCTAACAGAACAAGGGGAGAACCCTTTTATGATCATATTCATCCCATATATATAAGCTAAGTAGGGTCTTTTGGCTTTGGGCTCGCATGCTTTCTTTTTCCATTGCAACTGCTTTTGCCTTGTTGGCATTGTGTTGTCCTTTCCCGCAACCGATTTCTGTTACTTTTCCTTTCTCTATTGTCCATCTTATTCTATAGCTTGTGCAACTCGTGCTAACCCAAAATTGGGACTACAGTCCTTCTTGTGCAACTTCTAATCCAAAAACAAAGGGCCCAACAAACCCCTGACATCCAATGTCACAATAAATAAATAATACAATATAAAGACATTAAAATAATAAATAAAAGTAAAATTAAACATTAATGTAATAAAAGGTCATGACTAAAATTCATGACTCTTCATAAAACCATAAAGTGCATATATATAGGCAAGCCCTATCCTTGTAATATCATCATTATTTTACAAGCAATTATTATTATATATATCTTATTATGGATTCAGAGTGAAGTTGTTCATTACTAAACCCTTGTATCTTTTACAATGGCATCAGAGATGGTATCTCCCCCATGTCACATTGATTCCCCACACTCCCCATGTCATTTTCCCTCACCCCACAAACCTCATTTATGTAACTCTCCCCCACAGTCTAAAATCACAGCCTTCCCACCCTCATGTAATTCTCTCGTATCCCTCCCCACTCCCTCATGTAACCCTACCCCACTCTCTCGTGGCCTCTCCCCACTCCCCCATGACCTGTTCCCACCCCCTCCCCACTCTTCACACCCTCACATATCCCTCCCCATTCTCCACTCCTTACCCTCCACTCCCCATTCTCCACTCCTCTACACCCTCTCTTAACCCTCCCCATTCTCCACTCCCACACACCATCCTCTCTCCACTCCCACGCATTGGCCTCTCTCCACTCCCCATTCTCCACTACCATGCACCATCCCACAACCCATGTTTCCCACAGCCTGCATCCCCTAGTTCTTCCACAGTCTACGTCCCCCTCACTCCCATGTCGTCTCCCTCCCATTCACTATTGCTTTCATCATTCACCCACCATACACCTCCAGTCTCCACAACTCGGCTCACATCCTTCCACCGTAAATTATATACAATTATTTTCAAATAATTAAAAAGGGGGTATTCCAAGCAAGATCAAAATTACATAAAAATACTCACCCCCAAACACCAGAAGGATGTCGGAATTAAAAACTCAAGTGGAAAAAATAGACCAAGAGTGTAAAAGCATTCGAAAATCACTCGAAAACTCAATACAAAAAAACCACGATGAGTTACTAGAAGAAATACGGCTCAACAATGAGGCACTCAAACAAGAGTTGAGTCTTGACCCATAATCTTAAAGAAAAAATTTCAACGAAAGTCAGAATCGAATTACAAAAAGGCATGGATAATCTAAAACAAGATCTTAAAGACGATATTTTTCAAGAACTCGGGGTTAACTTACAACGAGGTTTGGGAAACTTTAAACGAGAATAAATGATGATTTGCAACAAAGTCCGGTTGTGATGACATAACATCATGAAGAAAAGCTTAATGAGATTTTAAAATTAATAAAAGGCCAAGGGCACCAACAAGCCACCCAACCACAACCAAGTGACTCAAACACATCTAATACATCACCCCCACCACCACCGTCGCCACCACCTCCCTACAATTCAAATTCCCAACCTATATCACAACATCAACCCTTAATAATTTATCCTCCCAAAGCCAAAATTGAACTATCAAAATACAATGGCGGTGATAACCAATGTGTGGCTTGGTTTAACAAAACTGAAGAATATGTCCATATATATAATATTATAATCGATGAAGAAAAGGTCAAATATGAATCCATGTACCTCGAAGGCACTGCATACAATTGGTATCTATGGTGGAAAGGAAGAATTCAGTCATATAATTGGAATTCTTTCAAAAATGTTTTTTTTTTAAGATTCCAGGGCATCTCAGAAAAAGAATTTTTTTCAAAACTCACTAGATTACAACAAAAAGGTAGCATAGATGAATTTACACATCAATGGGAAGCTCTTTCAACTCGAGTATTTGGACTATCTGATGATCAATTACTCCAGTCTTACATAGGTGATCTCAAACCACATATCCAAGACAAGTTAAGATTACATGAGGTTACTATGGTAGAAATAATAATACACAAGGCAAAATCCGCAAAAGAAAAACTAGAAGGCCAATCAAGATTCAACAAGGTTTACTCAATAAGGAGTGTACCTCAAACCACAGGAAATGACAAATACATACCACCCAATCTACGTGAAGATATAAGAATAAGTTTAGAGTCCCAAATGATAAAAGAAGGAAAATGTAAATGATGTGGAGAGAAATGGGACCCAAGACATAGGTGCCAAATCAAAGATAACTCAAAAAAATTGTATACTTGTGAAGTAGAAAAAGATGACGAAGCAGAATCAGCAGAATCAATAAATGAAGAAATGGAAAATTTCCAAGATGACAATTCAAAGCTCATAGAAGACAACACACCAAGTATTCTACAACCATCATAGGCATTACCCAACCACAAACTCTTAAATTAAAAGGACATATAAAAAATGATAATGTCACTGTATTAATCGACACTGGAAGTACCCACAATTTCCTCGATATCAAGATTGCAAGGAAACTCAAATTATTTGTATATCCAGTCCCAGACATGAAAGTAATGGTTGCAGACGGAAAAACAATTGGAAACGTCGAGAAATGCCATAAGGTGAAACTCCAAATCCAAGATTTCAATTTAGAATCGGAACTCTACACCATCCCTCTAGGAGGAGTATATGTGTTTTTAAGAGTCCAATGGTTACAAACCTTGGGCACATACTCAGTCAATCACTAGGAAAATTTCATCCAATTCAAGTGGCAAGGGAAAAGTTATAAATTAGATGGTTTTCAACCTCCACAAACACAGGTTTTTTGTCACAACAAATGGAAAAAATGATCTGAAAAGGAGCAACCACATACTTCATCCAATGCCACAACATAGAAATAAAAGAATCGGAACATGATGACTCCAGAACATTAGACATCCAAGATCTAATTCAAAAACATAAGAAGGTATTTCAAGACCTTCCCATGGAGTTACTGCCTCAAAGAAGAATTGAACATATAAATGAAGTTAAACTAGGATCAAGCCCAATCAAGGTTAGACCACACAAATACCCTCATCACCACAAAACAAAGATAGAAAGATTAGCCCAAGACCTATTAAAATGTTGTGTCATCATGAAAAGAAGAAGTCCATATGCAGCTCGTAGTGTTAGTTTGAAAGAAAGATGGATCTTTCAGATTATGCATAGATTACTGAGGGCTAAACAAAATAACAATTAAAAATAAATTTCCCATCTCGTTTATTGATGAAATGTTGGATGAACTTTAGAGAGAAAGATATTTTTCAAAACTTGATTTAAGATCTGGGTACTATCATATTAGAGTCAGACTAGAAGATGTAGCCAAGACTTCCTTCCAGACACATGAAGGACACTATGAATTCACGGTGATGCCTTTTGGCCTAACTAATGCTCCCACCACTTTCCAAATGACAATGAATGAATTATTTCACCCATACTTACAGAAACATGTCTTAGTTTTCTTTGATGATATATTAGTATAAAGTAAAACATGGGAGAATCATATGAAACATTTGGGACAAGTGCTATCTCTTCTAGAGGAAAATCAATTCTATGCCAAAATGTCAAAATGTACATTTGGCAAGGAGGAAGTAGAGTACATTGGTCACCTCATATCCAAAAAAGGAGTCAAGGTAGACCATAAGAAAATTAGGGAAATCACAGAATGGCCTAAACCCAAAAACATATCCAAGTTAAGAGGATTTCTCAAATTAGCAGGACACTATCGAAGATTTTTCAAGAATTATGCTCATTTAACCGCCCCTCTAACAAATCTCCTTAAGAAAATATCTTTCCAATGGAATTTGGAAGTAGAAAAATGTTTTGAAAACTTAAAAAACATTATGTCCACAACCTCGATATTAGTTGTTAATGATTGTAGCTAAGTGAGACATTCTCCAAGACACAAACCTGAGAGAGATCCCCTAAGAGGGGTTTGTGGTTCCTATCTGAGACAGAGTTGGAACATAGAGATGGCCTCCTCCTTACAAAGAGTTGAGAAGAACTCCAAATGATTCTCTTATGTTACCCAGTGAGAAAGGAGATCTGCAAAGTTGTACATTCCTTTGTGTGTGCACAAGGTGAATGTGTGAATTCCCAAAGATATGGGTGCATCATCATGAGACATAGACGAAGATGATGTATTAGCCTCCTCCGACCAGAGACTTGATGATGAACTCCAGATGACTCTCATGTGTAATGCAGTGGGAAAGAAGATCTATTGATTGGATGTGCATGTGGACGAGCATAGGTGTAATTTATCCTAGTGTTTTATCTAGGTGGATATCAATGGCCACCCACCTTTTCCAACTGGCTCAAAACAATTTTTTGTAAATTTTGGTAATTTACTATTTTTAGCAATTTTTGACTTCCGGAGCCGTTTTGAGGCCCTAAATGATGTTTTTTGGGAAAAAAGTTAGAAATATTAAATTTCCTTCCATATTTTCCCCAAAATGAATCTCCTCGATGATACCTTTCCAACGGTCTATCATACGCCTAAAATGGATATCGTATGCAAAAGTTACGACCCCGGGAAGTTGATGTACTAACTTACCCAAACAGGGCCCACATGACTTTTGGCGCTTCATATCCTAGGGTTAGGTTTTTGGATGTATAGGGTTTTTGGAATTCTTGTTTATTGTAAAAAGGCCTTCAGAGCCTCATTGTAATCATGTTCTTCTGAATGAGCGGAGTCGTCACATCTCTTCTCAGAGATAAGCCGCCACCATTCCAGCAAGCTTATTTCTACTACATTTTACAGTTTCAGCTTATTTCCTTATTGAATAGAAAACCAATTTTACTGTATCTCTGTTATTTTTTGTTAAGAACCTGTTAATAATCTGTATTCATTTTTTTCTTCTCATAAAATATGGATCAATGGTATCAGAGCGGTTTGCTCCTTGTCAACTTAATGCATGTTCCCAATGAGATCGAAGTACAAAGAGTTGGGTCTCAAGCTTGTTTTTCTTGAGGACAAAAGGTCTCACATGCCCAAGTGACCTCTCATGGCAGGAGAAATAAAATATGGTGGGACAGGAGATCCTTTAAAAATGTTGATTGAGGAATCCCTCACACAACAAAGGAATGAGATGATGGATAGTTTTGCGCAAATCCTTCGATGACTACCAACAGGCGACGCATCTTCTTTGAGTGGAGGTGTCGCCCCCTTCAAGGTACAAATAAACTTCAATATTCCTATATTTGAAGGTCATATGGATGCATATGTTGTATACAAGTGGTTGAATATACTAGAAGGGCATTTTTCTGTCCATAACTTTTCGAATAGAGAAAAGATTACTTTTGCACTCCTCAAGGCCATTCCCCATGTCAAAGATTGGTGGGAAACTTTCTGTGAGAAAAAGGAAACAGAGGAACCTTCATTATTTACAGTCATGGCCACCTGGGAATCCTTCAGGGATGTTATTAAGAAACAATACTACCCTGTCAGAAGTTATGATGACTTGTATACCAAATGGACCACACTGTGGCAAGAAAGAGACCAAGCAGTGCCAGATTTCACAAATATATTCCATACCTTGCACACCAAGTTGGGTATCAAAGATTCAGAGCAACATCTGGTTCTCAATTATCATGGTTCTCTGTATAGATACATCCATACCAAAATGGAATTTCTAGACATCTCATCCTTGGGCACAGCCTACCGATATGTCGTCAAAATCGAGCAGAAGCTCAAACAAAAGACGCGACAATTTGGGTCTGGGAACCCCTCACAACAAAATCCAGGAAAAGGTGGCCCCAACCCACAAAATAAAGGACAAATAAAATATGGACAATATCAGGACAACCAGTCCAAGCCGCAAGCAAAGAAGGACACTGAAAAGAAAGAGAAAGATACCAAGAAGTGGTGCGACTTCCATAAGATCCCTTGGCATAACATTGATGATTGTCGCTCAAAGCAGTCGCTAGTGGTTGAAGTGAAAGCCTTTGAATCAGATGCGGGTTCTGAATCTGAAAAATAAAAAGAAAGGGGAAGACAGATAATTGATGGGGAACCCAGTTCCATCGTTGCTACCACCAATCTCCATCCTGGTGACCCAGATGAGCCAGAAGAAGGAGAGTGCATCTTCCATTCACATATGTGGGTAAAAGGTACCCCAGTGCACTTCATCGTTGATACCAGTAGCCTGAAGAACCTCATATTAGAAAAGGTTGTCAAGCGGTTGGCCCTACTGACAACACTGCACCCACAACCCTACACCATTGGATAGCTCCACTAAGGAAGTGATCTTCACGTCAGCCAACAGTGTCGACTGTCGTGCGGCATCAAGCCCTTCAAAGATGAGGTATTGTGTGATGCTGCTCCTATCAAATTTTGTGATGTTATTTTGGGCCAACCTTATTTATGGAAATGTCATGTTGTATATGAGTCTAGGCCTCGTAGTGTTATTATTAATTTGAACAGGAAATTGTACAAGATACCCGAGGCAGTCCCACCTAGTGTTATTTCCTTGATCTTTGCTAAGAAATGCAGGAAGGTCATCTCTCAGAAGGGGAAGTTTGTCTTCTTCGTGATTCACTCTCAAAATAAGTAAAATATCACAGCCACATCTAGGGTCTTTGTGGCCGACCTCTCCACACAACATAAGAAACTAGATAAGGTTGTGGAAGAATACTCGAATATCTTCTCCTCACCTACCGGGGTACCTCTGCACTACCAGGTCAAGCACCCCATTGATTTGACCCCTGGTGCACTACTACCCAATGGGCTAGTCTATCGTCACTCTCTGTTAGAGAATGAGGAGATCAATAAATAGATCCAAGAACTTCTACATAAGGGGTACATCCATCCCATCTCATCACCTTGCAGGAGCCCAATCATGCTAGTACAAAAGAAAGATGGAACCTCTGCATTGATTACCGGGCTCTAAATAAAATCACAGTCAGAAACTGGTACTCGATTTACCGAATCGACGAAATCCTTGATCAACTCACAGGGGCCAAATACTTCAGTATGATTGATCTGAAGTCTAGCTACCACCAGGTCCCAAAAGAATAGACAGA
This sequence comes from Picea engelmannii, assembly GCA_009831015.1. Classification (NCBI taxonomy): domain Eukaryota; kingdom Viridiplantae; phylum Streptophyta; class Pinopsida; order Pinales; family Pinaceae; genus Picea; species Picea engelmannii. The sequence continues at coordinate 16,049 of WSFP011438584.1, forward strand.
TGTATGGAAGACTGCCTTCAATTCAAAGGAAGGCCTTTTTGAATGGTTGGTCATGCCCTTTGGTTTGACAAATGCTCCAACCACTTTCATGAGGATGATGGACGATATCTTGCAACCATTCACCAATACTTTTGTAGTGGTGTATCTGGATGACATTCTCATTTACAACAAGACTTGGGTTGAACACTTGCAGCATATTCAACAGGTTCTACACACCATGCGGAAACACAAGCTATATGCCAACTTGGAAAAATTTTCCTTCGGCATGGACAAGGTCCATTACCTGGGCTACATCATTGATTAGCATGGCATACATGTGGATCCAGCCAATATCCAAGTCATCCGTGACTGGCCAGCCTCAACCACACTCACTGAGCTTCGGAGCTTCTTGGGCCTTGCCAATTTCTACCGCAGGTTCGTGTTGGGATTCTCCCATATTGCATGGGCCCTCAGCCAAATAACCAGGGGTGTTGGTAAGGAGAAATTTGTGTGGGGTCAGTCCCAAAAACAATTTTTCAATGATTTGAAGCAGCACTTGTGCTCAGCCCCAGTACTTTCACTACCAGAACTGTGAAATCCCTTTGATATCAAGACAGATGCTTCAGACTATGTTGTGGGCGTCGTTCTCACTTAACACGGCGACACTATAAGATGATGTTCATAAGTACCCTACTTACAAAAAATAAATGTACTCCATTATGCAAGCCTGCCGCTAGTGGAGAGATTACATTCTTGGGAAGGAGACAGTCATCCACATTGATCATAAGCCACTGCAGTTCATGCAGACATAAGGAAAATTGCAGAATGACCGCCATCAAAAGTGGTCCACATACTTGCAACAATTCCACCTCAACATCAAGTATAAAACAGGAAGCACCAATTACATCGTTGATTGCCTCAATAGACCGCCGGTCACGGCACTCACCATGGTGCTAGAATCTTGCGGCCATGAGACCCTTGGATGGCCCCAAGTCTATGAGACAAACCTGGACTTCACCACCACCTACCAAATGTTGGGTGCAAACACAGTTTTTGATAATTTTCATCTTCGGCATGGGTTGTTATGTCGTTTGGGCTATATATGTGTTCCATCAAGTGAGTGAGTGAAGCTGATCTGGGAATCCCAATACAGTCGGGTGGCAGGACACTTCGGCGTCAAAAAGACACTGGAAATGCTACAAAAACATTTATACTGACCAAAACTTCGACAAGAGGTCAACAAGTATATCAGGGCTTGCACTACTTGAGTTATTGCCAAACCAACCACTAAGAAACATGGCTTGTACACCCCTCTTCCTACTCCTGACAAGCCATGGGAATCCATCTCAATGGACTACTTGTCGGGCCTCCCGTCCACCAAGCGGGGAAATGACTGTGTTTTTGTGGTTGTTGATCACTTTTCTAAGATGGTGATTTTGGTTGCCTGCAAGAAGAACATCACAGCAGAGGCCATTGCCAAGCTCTTCTTTGAACGAGTCTGGGTACATTTTGGAATCCCACAAACCATTTTCTCAGATCGAGATAGTCGATTTCTCAAAACATTATGGTCGATCCTCTGGTCACTGCTGGACACCAAGATCACCAAATCCATGACCTTCCACCCCCAGACAGATGGCCAAACCGAGGTTGTAAATTGAATGATTGTGCATATACTTCGCATGTATAATTCAAAGAACCCTCACACATGGGATGAGATCATTCCCAATGTCCAGAATAGCTACAACCGATCCCTACATAGCTCAACCGATCACAGCCCCTTTGAGGTGGGGTTGGGATTCCAACCATTGGGTCCCATAGATGCTGCACTTTCCCTTGTGGTCACCTCGACCAACTCATCTCCTACTCCAAGTGAAGCTGGAAAATCCACCTGGTTCATTGAGTGGATCTAGCACATCCACCAACAGGTTCAAGATATCCTACATAAGTCCAATGATAAGTACAAGCAACGCCATGATCAACATCAGGTGCCACATAAGTTTCAAGTGGGCGACAAATTTTGGTTGCACTTGCATAAAGAATGCCTTACAGGACCCCATCAGAAGCTTATCCCACTATGTTATGGGCTGTAAACCATCACCAAGGTCATGTGGGATAATTCTTTTGAGCTCAACATTACTCCTTTCCTTGGCCTACACCCAGTGTTCAACGTGGATCTAATTTTCCCTTATTTCCCACCATTATTGGACACCTCAGAAGTAGCATAACATATGACACCAAAAGAGATCAAACCCGACTGCATACAACAGGAATCCAGTGATCAAATTATGGACACACAAATCAAGGGAACTCGAAAACAAAAGATCCAACTTTATTGAGTCATCAAAGCAGGGCAACTCCTGCACCAAGACAAGTGGCTCACCCGGGGCCAAATTCAGCAGAAATTTCCTCATCTGATGGGGAACTCAATGCAATGGAGACCATTGCTTCCTAAGGAGGGAGGATTGATCCAATTGGATATCGGTGGCCACCCACCTTTTCCAACTGGCTCAAAACAGTTTTCTGGCAATTTTGGTAATTTACTATTTTTAGCAGTTTTTCACTTCCATAGCCGTTTTGAGGCCCAAAACGATGTTTTTGGAAAAATGGTGAGAAATATTGAAATTCGTTCCATATTTCCCCCAAAATGAATCTCCTCAACAATACCTTTCCAACGGTCGATCATACACCTAAAATGAAGATCGTATGCAAAAGTTACGACCCTGAGAAGTTGATGTACTAACTTACCAAAACGGGGCCCACATGACTTTTGGCGCTTCATCTCCTAGGGTTAGGATTTTGGATGTATAGGGTTTTTGGAATTTATGTTTATTGTAAAAAGGCCTTCAGAGCCTCATTGTAATCATCTTCTTGTGAATGAGCACAGACATCACATCTCTTCTCAGAGATAAGCGGCCACCATTCCAGCAAGTTGGTTTCTGCTGCATTTTACAGTTTCAACTTATTTCCTTATTGAATAGAAAACCATTTTTATTGTATCTTTGTTATTTTCTATTAAGCACCTATTAATAATCTGTAGTCATTTCGTTCTGCTCATAAAATCTGGATCAGTGGTTGAGCACTAGTGAGAGTGGTTCTTTTGTGTAATGCAGTGAGCCAGAGATATGGACATCCCTATGATGTGCCCCTAGTGGTTGAGCACTAGTGGGTGTATGAGATCCCTTTCTATATTTTTCAAGAGTTAGACCTGCCTGTAACCCTAATTTTAATATAAAGGGTACAGGTCAGCCCCACCTTAATTTGATTGATAATTAATGTAAAAGATAATTAATCTGGTTAATTTTAATTATATCATGAGATAGAGAGGTCGGCCCTGTTGTGCCAATAGACACTTTTGTTGATAGGTGAAGTCTAATATAAGTAAAGGTAAATTCCCCATTGAGGAATCATATCTTTTGTTTGAGTTTTAAAATTTCATCAAGTACATCTTCTTGGGAAAAGCGCACACTTCTCTTGGGCGCTAGTCTTTTAGGGTTTGAAAGCACCCTCTTTTGTGCTAGGTTTTCTTGGTGGTGAACGTATTTCTCTTGAATAATATAGAAAAGGATTTGGTTGGGTTTTCTTCCCTTGTTGAGAAGGGCTTCCCATGATACTTCTTGTGTTCATGTGCATGGTGTTTCTTCTTGTGATCTTGGTTGTTGCAACATAATTGTTTAATGTTTAAGTTAAATGATAGAAAGTAATGAAATTCATGCTTAAACCTTGCTTAGTGAAAAATCAACATGGTTTTAGAGCATAGGTCTTGAAGAACCCCTGCACAAGCATCTAAAAATATAAATTGTCCTCCTTCTACAGTTATGTACGACCTCTAGGGTTTCTGCATAAATCTGTACGACCCTCACTTAATCAGCTCTTTCAGCACTTTACAAGTGGACATTGAAGCTAAAACTTGGAACAAGTTGTACAACCTTCCTTGGCGCATCTCCAGAGACCTTCAAAGTAAAATTCTAAATATTTTGAGTTTTTGGACCTAGGGTTCCAAGGGTGCCGAAATTTCCTGCAGAATCTTGATCTAGGGTTTCTACAACTTCTTGAAGAGACGTTTCAAATCAACAAGCTCTCCGGTGACACTCTCAAAGTTGATTTTTGGTAGTCATAAGCCCAACAAAATATAAGGTTGCCAATCCAACATAATCATTAGGTTTTCCAAATCCAGTTGGCGAGAGTTTGAGAAGAAATCCGAACAAATGAAGAACATAACTTTAGTAGAAGATAGGCTTGATGGAGCAAGCAACTTTAGCTCCTAGAAATCAAGGCTTCAAGCCACCCTTAAAGAATATTACCTTTTGAAAGTGGTAAATAAAACTTTACCAGACACAACTACCAATGAAGAGAAGAATATAAGAAAGGAAGAAGATGTCAAAGAAAGAAAAATAATCATCTACTCAGTAAGAGATCATCTCTTACCTCGTATTTCCAACCTGAAGACAACATATGAAATGTATGAAGAATTAAAAGAAATGTTTGAAAGTGACAACAATCTCAAAGCTCTTACCTTGAAGAGCCAACTTCAAAGTACTAATATGGCGAAAGGTGATACAGTTTCTATCTTCTTTATGAAGATATCAGAGATTAAAGAATAGCTAGCAGCCATTGGAGAAATCATGTCTGCTAGAGAACTTGTCTTATCCACTCTCAACAACCTTCCAAAACATTGGGATCCTTTTCTTCAAAGTATCAGTGGAAGAGAAATACTATCAACCCTTTATCATTTGTGGACGGATTGTACTTAAGAAGAACTTAGACTTAGAAATAGAGGAGTGGAAGACTCCCTAGAAGAAAATCATGCTCTT
>WSFP011438585.1:0-20838 GCA_009831015.1 Picea engelmannii
TGTAATCTCTGTTATAAGATAATAACGAAGATCTTAGCTACAACATTTTCTAGTGTCTTTGGGTCTTATAGGACTTCCTCAACTTTCTTTTGAAAACCAAAGGTAGTCTTCACAGTCCTTCAAAGTGAAGTGTGACATAGTTTCCTAAATATTTAGACATATTCTCAACACCAACTATTACAAAGCCACTATGAATCTAGTAAGGCACAATGTTGTCATTACAAGCAGTAGATCTTTGATGGAGGATTCAAAATGACAAATGGTTTGTATTTTCAAACTCCTCATGACTTGTACATCACTTTGGACTATCCAAAGGTCAATTTTGGTCAAATCTAGCCTGCATGAAGAGCAAAAAACCACTTGAAAATGACCTTTCAGCCACATTTTGGAGCATCGTGCTACGCTTTCTAAGTACTTTTGGGAGAAGATGAGTTTGAAGGGCCAGATCATGTCAATTTTGTTTCTTAATCATTTCATCAGTTAATAGACATCCCCAGATTTCTAGAACACTTTTTAGATCTATATTTGGACCTCAGGAAGGCCTCGAAAACTCCATTTTTCCTAGCATGCTACGCTTTCTATCAGTTTCGCTACGCTTTGTCTTGGAATTGGTTTTTTCAGCAATTTTTTTCCAGATTCGACATCTATGAAGTAAAATGTTATATTTTGATGTGGTAATGATGTAATAGTGTGTAAATGAGTCAATTATAGTGATTTTGAGGTAGATTCATGCTTGGACATCAATTTTTGGTCAAATGTATTGGTTGAGGAAAAATGGGGATTGGTTCTAACCTCCCTAGATATATCACACTACCTCCTAAAACATGAAAACTTTAACACTCTACCATCATTCTCATCTAATTCATGTATTCATAGTTCACTTACCATTATAGCATGGATGTATGCTACTCTATTCCCTCATTAATATATCATTCCATGTTTTCCCTATGAAACTATAATAACTTTATATATAATTTCCTATATATATATTCATTTTTTTAATTGAATCATAATCCATGTGTTTCCACATGTTTCCTAGTCTTTTTTATCACAATCCAAGTGTCTTAGTGTTTATCCCTGGTAGGAACAAGGAAACATGGAGGAGGAAATGAGGACCATGGGTGATGTGGTGATAAAAAGGAGCTGCCTATCGGGTCCACTCAAAGATTGGACTAGGGCCATTTGCAAGGTTGGTCAGTTCTTGGCTTGTTATCATGTCGTTCGGTAGCTCATGGGTGGTAAGTGTAGTGAAAAATCATCTTGGGAGCCGCTTTGAAATATCACTCTTCTCCACTTGTCATGGAGTTTGGGCGATCATTGTGGCTACTTTTCAGGGCTTTGCATTTGTATTCCTTGGGAAAATTCTTGGTAACACATGAGTTGTGTTGTGGGCTCTTCGGATGGCTACGAGATCTAGTATATATAGTTTGTCTTTGAGTCGTTTATATCCATTATGGATGATGTGATTTCTTGTGGTTTTCATTTGTCAATTCCCATTGTGTTGTTGTCTCCATGAAGCCAATGTGATGTATTGTGTTTTATTTGTTGATGGTGGAGGTTTTCCATTCGTGTGAAAGGTGGTGCGGGAAACAAGCTGGTTGTTGGGTCTTCCTGAAGATTGGCCTTGGGTCATTTGTAGGGTGGTTGACATCCAATACATGGGTGACAGTGATGACAAGTGCGTACATGTCTGGAAAAGTGGATGTAATGGACCATATAACCGTGGATTTTCTAGGGTTTGCAAGTGTTGTCTATAGTTTTTTGTATTTCTTTGTGGGCCATTTTCCCTGTAAGGGAGCCTTTGTAAGATTTGATATTATTCTAATGATAAGCTGATTTGAAGGGAAAAAATATTTGTGTGTTAATAATTGGTTTCTTTTCTTCCTCTATTTATTTTAGTTAATTATTCCAGCGGTGTATTTTGTTTTGTGAGTTTCTAATCTAATTTACAGCAAGGAAATCACTAGTAAATAATTTACCTAGGTGCTAGGGTTAGAAAGTTAACAACAATATAGAATCGACAATGAATGAATGAGATATGATTGATACAATGATCCTTGTGATTGTATACTTATTTGCATTGATTGGTTAGGAATGCTTGTGTCTCTTAGGTTATGTCCCTTTGTTGTTGTTGTTGTTGTTGTATTTAAATTTATTACATTGTGTTTGTCTCTTATATTATAATTTATCGATGGCTCCTTGTGAGTGTAGCTAGATACATCACTAGTGGTATCAAAGTGATTCTTTCGACTAGTTGGGTGTCAGACTTCTATAGGTTTCATTCCCTATTTCCCGGGTGCCAAACTTCTATTGGTTTCCATACCTTGTTGACTAGGTGTTAGAGATTTCTTCCAAAAGAAAACAAAATTTTAGATAGGGAAGCTATCCATTTCCACTCCAATTTTCTATCCATTGCTATTTTCATGAGTCACTGCAAAACACTAAAAGGTTATCCTCTATTATGAAATGTTTACTTTTGTGCATTTGGTGGGTCAGAACTTCATTTTTCATCCTGAGACTTAAGCAAGGGTTCAACATTGACCCGATCTACAGTTTGGCATCTTCTTCAGAGTATTTGAAGATCTTTGGAATTAGGGTCGAATTGTTTAGGGTATCCAATCTTCCAACAGAGCGTGACCTATCTAGTTGGGGGGTTTGGCACTTCATACGGCCCAGATCTCATCTCGTTATTCATGCATTGTATCCAGGTGGCCTTTGGAGGCTTGTAGCTTCTCTCCTTCATCTGGTTGAGGCTTATCTTCATTTTGTTATAATCTATTAGCTATATTGTACAAGATCTGCAGATCCATTGGATCAGGGTCTTATTCTTTATGAATAATATCATATCTGAGATATTTGAGTTATCACTTGTGTTATTCATCATGCATCTGGTGGAGGTATGTCCATTTCTATATTTATGATTGATGACACATGCATTGGTGCAATATTATTGATGGAGGGCATTAGTGGAACATGGTAGTTCAGATGGGGGATTTTCCATGGATGAATTTCATACTCTCAGAGAGAGAGTGTCTATGATGAGGGTCGACCACCAGCAGTTGTTGACGGACAAGGACTACCTATTGGGGATTGGCGTTATGTATTACGGGGCTCTGAGGGAGCAAGAATTGGAGGTGGATAGACTCACTCAATAACATTTACCATCACCCTTTTCACCCTCTTTAATTATTTTTTGAGCTCTAATGTTTTCTGACATTCTTCCCCACATACTTATACTGAAACAAATACATGTTTTTTGTTCGCCGAGAAGACCCGCAAACCCTTTTTGAAGCGTCGTTATTATAGAAAACTTGTCACAACATCCATCAAATGCAACATATTTATAGATTTTATCACATCGCAATTATGATGTTATAAAAACCTAAGTGACCATTAGTATTTTGACTTAGTCAGCATACTAAGGTGATCGTTGGAGGGGGAAAACCTAGTTTCCATATCATCTCAATTGTGACAACAATCTTCACAAATGTGACAAGAGAGACGTCTATGTCATAAACGTGGAAAGAGAGACAACTAGGTGGAAAACATGGCAAGAGAGACGTCAACGTGGCAAGACCGACGTTATCGGGAAAGATGAATTTTTTCTTTTTAAATTTCCTCTATTTTGCGACAATATGGACAATTTTGTCCATAACGCCGCAAATAGAACGTCGGAAATTTTACAATATGTACTAGTGCATAATTGTCTCATTTCCCATTAAGTAATGCTTCCATTTATTTTCACTTTGTACCAACGCATATAGTATGTGTTATCATATGTTGGATATTTAATCACAACTTGAGTGAAAGTCTCATAATGATAACATATAGTTTTACATCGTTGCATCAATATTGCTCCCATATCATATATGATTGCATCGGTTTGAATCTCAAATGACTATTGTAAATATCGCAATGCCAAACTATTGTGGTGCTTATCTTTTCCTTCAATGTCTTGAAGGATTTTTGTTTCTTCCTTACCCATTGAAAGACTTGTTTAACACTTGTTAATGCATGTAGAGGAGATTCTATGTATGAAAAATTAGCAATGAATTTAATCCATTATTGGATATTTCATGTAGGGGTAGATATTATTGTCAATCGATTGATTATTTGTCTATTCCGTTTAGATGTACACGTTGTCGTAAAACAAGACATCTCTGTAACAATGTCTTGGATTGGATAAGTCTCATATATCTATGTATTATGCCTCTAACAGTTGTATAGTTGAGGATTTGAAGGTGCACTGCCATTCTTCTCAAATCTGAGACTGAGGGGTGGATTTTGCTTGGAGCGGATTGGCTTCTTATGGAGATGTAGATGCTTCTCCAGAAACAAGGAATTTTGAGGAGGATGCTCTATTGGGTAAGTTAAAAAATTTCTCCCCTAAGTTTTTTAATTCGTTGTGTGTTGTGATAAGGACTAACTTTGAATATTGGGTAAATCAAAATTTCCTCTAGTTAGTGGTATTTCTCATTTGGATTCTTATTTAAAGGATGATTTTGTGGCCATTGATAATACAAACCTTAGTTGCCAAGATAATTGTCCTATCTCATAAGAGTCCAACGGGATATCCTTTGAAGAAAAACTGGATGTTTGTGAGGAAATTTCGGCCCTAGGGTTGGTCTTATTTGAAAGTGATTCAGTCTCTATTTCAGAGTCTCTGGGGTGATCTGAGGAAGCTTTGGGTAGGGATGTTTTTAAATCCCAGGAAGAGTTGGATATTCTCAATGATATTATCCCTTATTACTCCAACATTGTAAAGAGAGATCCTTTATATGTATTTAAAGGAGTAGGGTGTAATATGGATATCAAGTATTCTAAAGACTCGTTTGTTAGTACATTTTCTCATAATTTTGTTGATCTAAAGGGTGTTCTTTGTGGTCGCTTGGGGGGAAATTTTTCTCCGATTAAAACTATAAGTGTTAGGACGATTAAAATGAAAGAGGAGAGGATAGAATGGAGGATTATTCTCTAAAATCTGGTTTTAGGGCTCTTAGAGAAAACAAAGCCCTTGCTAGGGGTCGAAAATGATCCTTTTTTCTATCAACATAAGGGGAGTTGGAGGGGCTCCTAAATTGGCTTCCATCAATATTTTTCTAGAATTAGCCAGTTCGGATATTCTTCTTGTTCAGGAAACTATCATTTCGGCTAAAACAAATCGTGGAACTTTTGAAAAACTTCTTCCTCATTGGATTTTTTGTACTACAAATGCTAATGGTCAGTCTGGTGGTATTTTAGTGGCATGCAACCCTCTAGTCGCAAATTTTTCTTCCTTTTCAATTGATGCAAGTATTTTGCTGGAAGGTTTGGTGAGAGGTTATTGTCAACCTATTTCCATTATCAATTTATATGCTCCCTTTTTCGCTCATGTAGATTTTTTGGAATGGGTGGCCTCTTCAGGAATATTGAATGGAGGAAATGTGGTGTTAGTTGATGATTTAAATATAACTCTTTTAGATCAAGAGATCTGGGGAAGTAAATCAAGGATGGATCCCCTTGGTGCCTTTTTCTGTGATTTTTTCAAAATACTTCATCTTATTGATATTGATCTGGTTGTTTTGTCCCCTACTTGGAGAAATAGATGGAGTGGATGTGATGTAGTGGGTAAAAGGTTGGACATGTTTCTTTTGTATGAAGTTTTGGTATATTATTTGTGTAAGTATCTCTCTTGGACTATTAACGTGATGCTTTCAAATCATAAACCAATAGTGCTTCAATTGTGTGTTAAAGAGGAGCTTATTAGATACCCTTTAAATTTTAATTTAGCTTGCTTGGAGGATTTGGATTTCATTCAATTAGTTAAGGAAGATTGAAATTATTATGTTTTTGTCAAAGGTGATTATGCTATGACCTAGTTGGTCAAGAAATTAAGTGACTTAGAATCTTAAGTCATAGGATAGGAGAGAGTTAAAAAAATATAGCTCAGACAAGATCTTTTAAAAATTGAGGAGCAACTAGAAAGTATTTATGCTCATTATAACTCTGGTTTTTTTTTTATTTTTTGACCTTCAATATGTGAAAGATATGGAATATAGAAGGATTCATATTCTTTCAATTGAAGAAGAAACTTGGAGGCTCAAGAGAAGATCCCTTTGTCTTTCTGGTGGATATAAGAACACCAATTTCTTTCATAATTATGCAAGTTTTAGAAGGAGTATAAATTCAATATGGGATATATATGATGATGAGGGTAATGAAGTTTCTAGTCAGAAGGAATTAGAAAAAGTAGAAGTTAAGCATTTTAAATTTTTATTTCAAGATCCAAAGAAGGAAAACATTCTTGATCAACTCAGACTTCTGGAAGTCTTTCCTTCTATGTTCTCTATTGAGGAAGCTGGAAAAATAAGTGATTATGTCATTCTGAATGAGATCAATTATATTCTGGAATTTTTTTCTAAAGGTAAAATTCTTGGACTGGATGGTTGGTCGGTGGAATTTTTCCTAGATTTCTTTGATAATATTGGACAATTTATTCATAAGGTGGTTGAGGAAACTAGATTGAATGGTAATATTTATGGTGTTGTCAATGCTACTTTTGTGGCTCTTATTCCTAAGAAGGATTAACTGACTATTTTTCATGATTTTCGGCCTATTTCTCTTTGCAACCTTATATATAAGATCATCTCAAAAATTATTGTTGCTAGATTGAAACCGGTTTTATCCAAAGTGCTTTCCAAAGAGAAGTTTGGGTTTCTTCAAGGAAGGAAGATTTCTAACGCTATTGGAATCGTGCAAGAGACAATCCATAGTATTAAATCAAAGAATAGTAAGTTCATGCTCCTTACTTGGATTTGCATAAATCCTATGACAGTGTAAATTGGGACTTTCTCAGGTTTATTTTACTTCAAATTGGTTTAAATATACAAGAAATAAATTGGATATTGGCATGTGTTAGTTTTTATTCATTTTCGTCATCGGTTGTGTTGATCAACAATGGTCTAACTGAATTTTTCAAAAGTTCTAGAGCCTTGAGACAGGAGTGCCCCCTGTCACCTTTTTTATTGATTTTATTAATGGATGGTTTAAGCAGATTAATAGAGAAGGCAAAATATCTGGGTAGAATCCTGGGAGCAAAGATTTCAGTTTAGGTTAGAATTACCCATTCGATGTTTGTTGATTATGTCCTATTGTTTGGATGTGGGATGGCTTATGAGTCGAGGTATTTTCATAGAATCTTTTGTCTTTTCTCAAATGCAACAAGGTTATCGATAAATCTAGAAAAGTATTAATTTTACTCACATGCAATGGATGATGATACTTTATTTCTTGTTAAAGATATGTTTAGTATCCAAGTTTCTAAACTGGAGTTGAGGTTTAAGTATCTTAGGTTTTTATTGAAACCTAATTATTATGCAGTTGTTGATTGTTTTTGGTTACCAAAGAAAGTGGAGAAGAAAATGGACCTCTGGTGTCATAGATTGATCTCGTTAGGTAGAAGGCTTATCTTGGTAAAATATGTTTTGGAAGGTTTGCATGTATATTGTCTTTCAGTCACAGAAATACCAAGGGAAATTCTTAATAAAATTCACAAAAGAATTTACAGGTTCTTGTGGATAGGAAAAAAAGAAAAAGAGAGATTTCATCTGGTGTCTTGGTATAAATTGACTCAGCCTAGATATGATTAGGGTTGGGGTTTAAGGAATTTGATTTTTTTTGGTACAACTTTGGAGGCTAAAAGTATTTAGAGATGCCTCTTTACAAACAGTTTTTGGAGTACTTTCATTAAATAAAAATATATTAGTTCTTGGACAATTGATGCATGGTTCAGGAAATTTACCAAAAACACTAAAGGAGCTTCTACCTCTTGGAAGTGGTTTATGAGTGTGGTTCATGTGGTAAGACAGTGTTTGGTGTGGATTACAAGAAATGGGTGGATAACAAATTTGGGTGAAGACCCATTCGTGGTGAAAATTAAATCTTATAAATTATCTTGGGAAATTTTGCATCTACTTCACTCCAAGGGTATTTTCTATTTCAATCAAGCTTGAATATTAGGCCCAATTCCAATCTCCTTTGTCTAAGTAGTTGAAAGAATATGATATTCTCCTTCAGGGGGAATCTAGAGAGAAATGGAATGATTATACTCGAAGATTATCAGCAGGTGGAATTTATTTATCTGATCAAGATGAAAGAATTAGTTGGTCATGGAATGTGAACAATGGACAAATCATAGTGGGTTCTGCCTTATGAATCCTTGATGTCTTATGAGAAACAAGGGAAAATTGATTGGTGTACTTCTTTGATTTGGAAGTGGGAGCTTCCACTCAAAATTGAGATCTTTATTTGGCTTATGTTAAATAAGTCGATTTTAACTTGGGATAATCTTTGTAACAGAGGATTTTCTGGTCCGGGTCGTTGTTCTCTGTGTGGTTCTGTAGATGAAAATATGGATCATATTATGTGTCAATGTAGTTTTGTTCAAGAAGTTTGAAAGTTGTTGGGTATTATTACAAAGTATTTGTTTCTTTGGGATGAAAGTTCAATTGGGTTATTCTTTCGAATTAGGCATAGGAACTACAAATATTTATTAGAGTTACCACACTATGTTGCTTGGGAGATATGGAAATCAATAAAGAAATTTTTTTTTAAGAATAAGTTCTCACCCCCTTCGGTGGTTGCTTTTAAATATCTTACTCAGTTCAATGAATTATCTGGTAGCAGAAAATGAAATTCTAGTTGTCAGTCCCTTTATCTAGTTTTTTTGTGTGTGACTTAGCCATTGGTTGTTTTTATGGTTCTTCTTCTCTAGATGGAGCAATATGTGCATGTGGTGCAGTTCTTAAACTTCTAGATGGTGTGGTTTTCCTTCTCAGATTAAATGTTGGAAGCTGTACAAACTTAAAGGATGAGTTGTTAGGTCTTTGGGTGTTGTTATTTTGTTCCTGATTTCAGATGATAGATCAACTTCAAATAGTTGGTGATTCAAAAATGATGATAGATTGGGCATTGAAAAAATGTTCTTTTAAGGCGACAACTTTGGTCTTCTAGCAACGAATAATTTTTTCTTTGAAAGAAGAATTCTCCAGGTTGGTATTTTCCCATATTTACAAGGAATTTAATATGGGAGCAGATAGATTGGCTTCTCAAGCTTATTATTTGGAAGTAGGAAAGATATTTGCTCAACATCGTGTGGGTGGAGTGGTTTGGAATGAATTTTTCATTCCTCTCTTCTATGTGTTTTTCTCTGAATAGTGTTGTTCTCATATTTTTGACTAATGACTAGGGGTGAACTTTGTTTCTAAGGTTATTTCTGTGCATGATAGTACTCTATGTTTTATATGCGAAGTTGTAATTTTTTTCTTTCGGAAGAAGACTTTGGTGTCTCTCTAGAGACCATGTTTGTAATGTTATTTTTATATTCTAATGGAATATAAGTACTTTTTTCCTCAGTGAAAAAAAACTCGGAATGGGGTGTTAACTTGTCATGATCGCAGCGCGTCTTGTGTGTAAGTGACGACTCTTAACCCAATGCAATAGGTGGATGGCTCTCACAATATGATAGTTGGTGGGTCTGTACTTCATTTTTGATGGAGTGTCATGATTGTTAATGGACAAGATCACATCGTGTCTTGTGTGGAGGTGATGGCTCTTAAACCAATGCAATAGGTGGATGGATCTCACGATATGGTAGTTGGTGGGTCTGTAATTCATTTGGAATGGAGCATCATTTTTGTTAATGGAGAGGATTTGGTGGATTGTGGTATGAGAGATTGCATGAGTTGGAATCTTAGATCACACCCTCGCATAATGGTGATGTTCATGCCTAGGAAAAGTAATGAAATCCCACTACGTTTGTAGGTAAAGGGAATCCAAGCTCCAATGTAGATAAATGACCAGGAAAATACCATGGTCATTATTTTTTGTGGCTCTACTCCCTCAAACGGTTGAGCTTTGTTCACATTAAGATTTTGTCTAGCTATTCAATGTCTATGTATTACCTTCTCTTGTCTCCCTATGGTCATAAGCCCCATTCCCTTTCTGTTGGTTCATCATGTGTTGCCAAGGCTATTGTCGTTGGAACATATTTTTATAATTATTTTGTGTCTGAGGAAGACTAAGTGATCATTCATGTGTTGGAGGTCCAAGTTAGGTTGGTCGGGGAATTTATGGATTATGAGGATGTTGAGTAGCAAGTGAGAGACTTAATCTCGAATCTAGGATACACTAGAACTAAAAACTCCAAGATATTTCAGACTTTGGAACTCTATTGAAACACCAAAATGATGGTGGATCTAGGAATGTTGCCTAAAGATGAATAATTTCAGTAGTTGAAGCATCATCTAGAGACTCTTATGGAGAATAATGTTCAGATTTTGTTAGTGGTGACTTGGATAGCTAAACTTCATTGAGGCATATTTCAACCTCCTATTGTGAGTCGACTGTGTGTATAGTTCTCTTTTGCAATTTCTCACTTAGATGTTGTGGGTCCATCTTTATCTCAGGTTCCCAATGCAAAGGAATAGCAGGCTTCACATTTTTTTCAGATTCTTTTTGTTCCAAGTTTTTAATATCCATGTCATAGGAGTTATTATTAGTCCTACTAGAAACAGTTGGTCACACAAACTTCATATTTTAAGACAAATTATGTTTTTTTAGCCTAGTTTCCCCTATGGGGAAGGAAAGTTTTGCTTCTCTTTTTTATTTCATAATAGTGTCATGGTTTTTCTGGCATCTGATACAGTTCATGCATCTATATATATATTGTTCATATTAATATATCATTCCTTACTTACAAAAAAAAAGTTATATAAAAACTATATATTAAATTAGGGAATGTTGAAATTAGCTTAAAATAACTACATCTTCAAATTAGGGAATATTGAAATAACAAAGACTTGAAATAGGTATTCCTTGAAATTAATAAAAGGTATAGTGTTTTGACATTATTTATATATATGTTCACATGCACTTTATAAAATCAACCTAGCTCCATCTTAACCCCTGATCTATCAAGCATTGAGAGGGATCAAATCTCTCGAGGTGAAACCCTCTTTTAGAGTGAAAAACTTGAGGAAAGTGATCCAAAAAATCCTTAGTTGTTGATTATTTCAAATACACATAAACATCTACTTGATCTTCGAAATAATAATGATCGCTTGACTAATCCTAATTACATGTGAAATACTTATCTAACCATATACACTTTAATGATAAATAACTTGTCAATAACTAAGTGTAAAAGTGAAAAATGATATTGAAATCACATACACAAGTTTGATAATGGAGACCACCCAATTTCGGCTATGTCTCTGGGTCCACTTCTAATAGAGAAATTTTTTATTAATACTCAAATGATTTTTTTTTACAATGACATTTTTACATGTTTCTCAAATGAAAAAACAGAGTGCATCGTTCGATTCCTTGAGAAAAATCATGAAAAATTAGTATAAAGTTATTGAAATTCCGTGAAGGGACCTCTCGACATGCTATACATTGTAACCTCAAATCCTATGTACCCTCAAGCATGCTCTTTGAGACAAAAATCTACAATAATGAATGTCTATCAATCCTCCGTCCATGCACCCATCAAATAGGGTTTGGGTCCTTAACTATCCTCTAGGATAATAGTCAAACAATAATTAATTTGTTTTGGAAGTTCCTATAATGTGGGGCACCAGTTGTGTAATTATTAATATGTTGGTTTGTTACATAGTAGGTTGGGAAATAAAACCCTGCTAACCTTTGTTTAATCCATGGATTTGTTATATTTTTTGGTCATATATACCATACATTCACAACCATATATGCGGAGGCATATAATTTTAGCACCCGTGAATCTTGGCACTTGGTTATGTGATATACCATGCAATTGGAAATTATGGGTTGAGGGCTTAGCCCTCGGTCCTATTTTTTGGCCATGTTGGCCCTCAACCAAGTCTTGGAGAACCTTGGTCTTGTTTGACCATTTTTGGGACCTCGACAGGCTGGGCAAAGACGGAGCGCCTAGGTGAAGCGAAGATCGCGGGATATCGCCCCATTTTACAGGATTTTTGGGGTTTAGGGATTATGTAACAGGTATGGGATCTCGGCCCATGGGTCTTACCCATGTTTAGGCCTTTTTTGTAATGTATAAATAAGTATCTAGGCAATGTATGAAGTATATCTAAGTGGGATTTGTGCAAGATATGTAGGTGAGAGTGCTAAGTGAAAATAATTGTGAAGTCTTTGTGCATATTGTATGTTGAGACTTGCAGAGCTAAGTGCAAGTAATTTTTAGTGCTTTGTGCACAGACTGTGTAAGGCTTTGAGCTTGGACCAAACTCGGGGAAGGAGGATCTGGTGAGGTGCATGCAGATATCCTGTCCTATGCGGATTTGGCATTGTGGCTTGGTGCATGTAAGAAGATTGGAAGAAACTAATAAGAAGAGAAGAATATTGGTGGGCGTAGCCCCACGCTGGGGTGAACCATGTATATCCTATGTCGATGTTCTTTGTGCTATGATGTTCATGTTGTTTATGTACTTAATTGTTTAATCTAGATGTATGATACATCCAGTTGATGCTTAGTTCTTTATGATCTGAATGAATGTTAGATCTACTTTAATGCTATGTGTTGAATGATTAGATATGCTTGGATCTTGGTTGTCACTACGATGATCTGTAATTAGAGTTTTAATCTGCAATGTGAATAAAGGAGTTAGAGACTAATGAACGTTATTGGCTAAGTGCTATGTTAAGTATTTTGATCACAGATATGTGTCCCATATAGGTTGTAGACACTTGAGTCTTGTAACCCCCCCCCTGCCTCTACCTAGGGTGAGACTTCATCTACTTCACAGGTGTTTTCGAAAGGGCTGATAGTTAGGGTTTTTTTGGTGCATTGTTGAAGCATTGAACCCTGGGTTTTCCCTTGTGCCAACAAATGGTTTCGTTGTCGGGATGTGAAACTGTGATTGTTGGGAACTGAAGAAAAGAGAAAGCTATGTGTGTAGATCTATTGTTATGGTGTGCAGTATTCTACTTGTGTTAAGAAGAGAATTGGATCTGAATAAAAGAGGTAAGATCTTAAATCTTTTTTCTCTGGTAAAGGTAAGATATGTGGAAATTTTTGTTTCGAAAGAATGGATCTAGGTATGCTTGATAGATTTTGTCCTAGTTTGAAAACTAGGGCACAACTATAAGAGAGAAGACTTGATATGAATACATATGATAGAAATAATGAAAGATATGTTATTCCTATGCATAGAAAGAATTTTAGGACTAACAAGTGGATCCAGGATCCTAGAAAGAATTTTTTATAGATTCATCACTGTGATCCCAATGCGCAGTACAGGAAAGGTTGGGGATCGTTTAAGAGAAAGAGAGGATTGAATCTTTGTTATAGTTGCAGAAGACAAGGACATATTGCTAAGGAATGGTAGAATCCCTATTTGTTTTTTTTGTAAATCTATCAGACATGAAGTTTTGGACTACCCTAGAATGAATGCTAAAGTTGAAAAGATGAATATGAGACAAGAAAACCATGAAGAGGGTCAAGAGACTAAGGATATGCTAGAACACCAGAAAGAATCAGAGACTATATTATTGTAGATGAAAGAAACCTTGAATATCACAGAGACATCAACTTACCAGATATCTTAAAAGAGAAGGAGTGAATAGAAATACAAATAGGAGACTTCGACATAAAAATTGTTCTGGATGAGGAAACACAAGTGAATATCATGACAAAAAGTAATTGGGAAATTTTGGGAAAGCCTGTTATGATTCCTTCATTGGGAGGAATAGGATTTTTTAAAGGAAAGATGATAACCCTATGTGGAAGATTTACTCATGTACCTATGGTTTCTCATGGAGCATTGATGGAAGAATAATTCGAGGTCGTTAAGTTTGTTGAGAATAACACTCTGTTTTCACTTTTGTTAGGAAGGACATGGATTGAGAAAGATCATATCCAAAGGAAAGAAGAAGAGGAAGCTATAGAACATAAAAAGCAAGAATTAAGGGATTTCGTGGCTAGGAGAATAGCACGCTTAATAGAAGAACAGGAGGAAAAGTCAAAGAAACTAAGGGCTAGATAACTAGTTGTTGAGGTTGAAAGAATGCAAGAAGGATTAAATAACCTGTCCATGCATGAGAGAAGAGCACCAACCCCTGAAGTAATAAGAGAAGAGGCACTCCACTTAAACCATGTGAATGACACTCAATAGTGTGAAGTTACTATGCTAAGAGAAGATAAGAATAAAAATGGAAAGAGGGATCAAGCGACTCAGATCATAAGAAAGAAGGCCAAAAAGCTCAGCAAAAAGAAATAAAATCTAGAAAAATTGCATGAGGTTCCAATGAAGACTTCACAGGAAGAAGGCTTGCAGAACTTGAACCTCGCCGGAATAGTAAAACAACGTAGACTGGAACTTCTCCACAAAGAAGATAAATGACCATTGGAGGCATCCCGACCATTAGAATGATGCTTCAGAACGGCTAGAAACGCAGTTATTGCCGAAAATATCTCCATTGGACTGTTGGGACCACACCACAACGGATGGAATCATATTGATTGAGGCATTCATGCCCATTGGAGGAGTCTATTATGACGTTGTTTACTTAATCCGTCAAATGCCTCACCGGGGACACTTTTGCAAATTATGATTATCTGAGATAACAGAGAACTGATTACCATTGCGTTGTGATTTTGAGACCTCACAACCCATTTTACTTACCTTGAGTGTCCAGTTGCCTATCTAAGACATTTGATCATAAGCGTGCATGTCG
Organism: Picea engelmannii; assembly: GCA_009831015.1. Lineage (NCBI taxonomy): Eukaryota > Viridiplantae > Streptophyta > Pinopsida > Pinales > Pinaceae > Picea > Picea engelmannii. The sequence continues at coordinate 14,713 of WSFP011438585.1, forward strand.
AGCGACCTTAGCATAGCAGAGAAGTCCGTAGAAGAAATCTTGATCAACCTTATGGATGAGAAGGTCATTTCTGCAAGAGTACAGACCTCATCGACGGGAGGATTGCAAGAATCCCCCTCGACTACACGATGATCCAGTCAATCTGGGCCACCCCGAACCACGACAGAGAAAAGAAGCAAGAATCACTAGGACCTGGTGAATGTGAATCTCATCCCACCAATCTTGCCCGACTATATCTCACCTCTGGCTGGAAAGGTTAGTCATGACAGCATCCCAAGATATTTCGAGTACACCCTCATCACCGCATACCTCTCGAAGGGGATACGCGTAATGGGAACGCAGCTAGGAATGATACCTGACCTTAAGATCAGTGACTTTAACCTAGGAGATAGGAATAATTATGCATTTCTTGCACCGCATAAGTACTTGACAATGAAAACGGGGAAGAATTCGAAGATATTCCCCCATCCATGGACTAAGGATATCACAAGGTCCACCATTCTCAACGTCATGAAGATACCCCACTTGGGAAGACATCAAGAGCTTAACGTGTGCGTTAAAATTATCCTATCATTCTACCATGGAGGTTATCTATGGTTAGACAGGTGCATGACTATGGATACGACGTTGATCCACATGATCACTAGATTAAGCATGCAGGGACCGGACCCTCAGAAATTCTACCCAAGGAAGGCTTCATATCGCACCCTGGCGTAGCGAATCAAAGACACCTACGACAATGTGGAGAAGGGGAAGAGGGGATACAAGGTAGCCTCCATTGAAGATGGAGCAGTGTACCTAGCTTGCCATTTGATCATGGGTAACCTCATCAGGAAGAACATACCAACGCAAGTCACGGGTTTCGTCATCGACCTCACAGGAATGTGCGTTGAAGGGATGTAGATCAATTGGGCAAGATACCTTGTCAACCAGTTGGAGCAATATTTTTGCGAAGCACAGGACCAGGGATACGAGTTTCACTTCAGTTAGTTTCTGATTCTCATTCCCTTTGTTTCTTGGGAGATTCCTGAGAGAGCGACCTTCCCTGATGTTGAGTCGTCTGAACCCCTGGCCATGAGGTTCACTACCCTGTGGTATTCGAGTGACATGGAGAAGCAATGGTAGTCAAATGTGGTGTTCCACACCTATTACTTGCAGCTGAAGAGGGCCATTGAATCCTGCCCTCGCATGACATTGAATACACTCCATAGATTCAAACCACTTGGGAATTTCTGCACAGACAGGCACTTCATATATATCACAGCGTGTGGGGCCGAAAACAAGGAAGAGTTGTAGTCCTATTACAAAATGACTGAGGAAGATATGGAGGAAATAACCAATGAATGGCCTACATAATTCCTTGTGCCAGTCAAACAGGCAAAGCTCTCCGACCCTGACCTCATCGGAATTCCTGTGGTCACCTGAGAATAATATGATGGACCAAGCAGCGCCAAGAAGATGAAGAAGAAGGAAGAAGTGCAGGAAATAAACAGTGCATTGGAGAAAATTGCAACTGACTCACCTGGAGGAGGAGGAGGTGACGAAGTAAACCAAGAGGAGGAAGGGGAAGAAGACAAGTAGGAAAAGGGCGAAGTGACACCACCTAAGGATCTCCTTACAGAGGCTGATACATCAAAGAAAATAAAGGCTTCTCTAAATAAACCCTCAGCGTGGAAGAAGTCACGAGCCAATAAGCCCCAGTTACAGACCGTTCTCACAGTGCATGATATTGACCTCATCATTTCAACTGTAGCAGACACTTCGGAGGATATTTTACAACAGAATGAAGCAAATAAGGAAACAATGTATGACAGGATCGAGGCGAAGATGAAAGGGGTACAGCAAGCCCTCTATTCAAGTCGTGTAGTGTCTATAGAGCCATCATCATTAGAAGGTATAGAAGTGGGAGATGAGCCTGCCCAAATACGCAGATTAGCAGATGCAACAGAGGCTCACCTTCGTCGAATTCAAGAAGAAAAAGAACAGGCCACAGAGGCCTTGAATCAAGCAAAGGAGGAAGCCTTAGAGAAATGTTGGGTTGTGCAACAAGAGAAATATGACCTCCGAGTGAATTTGGAAGAGGACAAAGAGCATATCTAGAGAGAAAAAGACCAGTTGCTTGTAAAGAAGACTGGGGTTAGAGAAGCAGTAACTTGAGCAATTCGCTATGTGTCGGTCCTGGCACAGATGGAAGAAGAAATAGTTGAGAGACAAGTGGGGAAGCTCGCTAAAACCATTCAACAAATTCAATCTAGGGTAGCAGAACTGGAACTTCAAGCAGTGTCGAGCACTCTGTAGGAAGTGCAGGATTAGAGAGAAGAAATTGCCAGGGGCGCAGTAGAAAGAATTAGGGTGTTGGCCTTAGAATGTAAGAAAATTAGTGACCAAAGTGCACAGACCTATGAACTCCTTGCATACAACCCAGAGCTGAGAATATTGGAGGCACAACTCCAGGAAGCAAAGCAACAAGCATCGACAGTGCAAGTGCAGTTAAAGTTGCTTACTGCAATAGAGAAGATGAAAAGGTCGTAGGAGCATCGTTCAGTTCAACAATAGGTCAATGAAATCCAGAGTAGAGTCATGGAAGTGACCTAGAGACTCCAGCCAGTGCAGGACGAAGCCCACACACTTTTTGAAGAGATCGAGTGACAAGGTGCATAGTTGGAACAAGTGGTCACCACGGTGGAACAACTCTTGGAAGGGCCTGTCACTAAGAAAGTTATTCAGGAGTTCGCTAACCAGGAGGCTCTGAAGAAGTTGCAAGTTGAGGCATCTCGAGCCAAGATCGAGGCCTTCAAAGTAGAATTTCTCATATCAGAGTGACTCAAGATGAGTCACACGTGAGTGTTGGGGGCTTATTGGCCCTCAACCAAGTCTTGGAGAACCTTGGTCATGTTTGACCATTTTTGGGACTTCGACAGGCTGGGTAAAGACAGAGCTCCCAGGCGAAGCAGAGATCACAGGATCCCACCCCCTTTTATGGTATTTTTGGGATTTAGGGCTTATGTAATGGGTATGGGATGTCGGCCCATGGGTCTTACCCATGGTTAGGCCTCTTTTGTAATGTATAAATAAGTATCTAGTCAATGTATGAAGTATATCTAAGTGGGCTTTGTGAAATATATGTAGGCGAGAGTGATATGTGAAAATAATTGTGAAGGATTTGTGCATACTGTATGTTGAGACTTGCAGAGCTAAGTGCAAGTGATTTGTAGTGCTTTTTGCATAGAATGTGTAAGGCTTTGTGCTTGGAACGAAATCGGGGAAGGAGGATCTGGCAAGGTGCACGTAGATCTCATGTCCTATGTAGAGTTGGCATTGTGTCTTGGTGCATGTAAAAAGATTGGAAGAAACTAATAAGAAGAGAAGAAGATTGGTGGACGTAGCCCCACACTGGGGTGAACCAAGTATATCCTATGTCAATGTGCTTTGTGCTATGGTGTTCATGTTGTTTATGTACTTAATTTCTTAATCTAGATGTATGATAGATCCAGTTTATTCTTAGTGATTTATGATCTGAATGAATGTTATATCTACTTTAATGCTATGTGTTGAATGATTAGATATCCTTAGATCTTGGTTGTCACTACACTGATCTGTAATTAGGGTTTTAACCTGCGATGTGAATAAAGGAGTTAGATACTAATGAATTTTATTGGCTAATTGCTTTGTTAAGTACTGTGATCACATATCTGTGTCTCGGATAGGTTGTAGACACTTGAGTCCTGCAACCCCCCATACCTCCACCTCGGGTGAGACTTCATCTGCTTCACAGGTGTTGCCGAAAGGGCCAGTAGTTAGGGTTTTGTTGGTGCGTTTTTGAAGCATTGAACCCTGGGTCTACCCCTGTGCCAACAGGCCATTCAAACCTTACCTAAATTTAAATGTTTATGAAACAATATACATGTTAAGTTCTATTGTGTGGTCCATTGGTAAGGTGCTTGGGTAAGGTTATGGAGGTTCCAGGTTCGACCCCTATCGATGCCATAACTTTAATATACATAAACCATTAATGGCCAATGGGAGGCTACCACATGGAAACCTCTCATTAGATTATCTATGCCAAATTTCATCTTGTGATTAGTCCACCTCGATTGTATAGATCGTCCACTTGTTAACCTATGACTTGTCCATGTAACTTTCCTAGTCAACGTACGGTCAGTCCATGTGGCATATTATGGTTGTGCCACATCACCATTGTATGATTGTATGATCGTGTCAAACTTTTGAGCAAACTTTGACTTCTCATAACTTTTTCATACGAGCTCTTTTTGACTTGTCATTTGCGTCATTGGAAAGATAATGATGATCTCTACGCATTGATTTTTTTCCTAGAGGATTTAGGATTCTCAAATTTTGAGAATTTATGAACCATAATGGACCTTTGTAAACATTCTAGATCCTCCTAGACCTCTGTGAGAATTCTCAAATCCTCCTAGATCATTCCTCCCCATTGGAATCCTTTTGGACCACCAAACACTTTGATTACTCCATAGCTAGGTGAGGGTAGAGTTCCCTCACCCTTTAGATCTCGATCCACTTTTATTTACTTGGTTTTACTTCTTTAATACCAACTCGAAGATATTCCACATCACCTCGCTGTGAAGTATTGATTCTTCTGTCGAGAATGACATCTTCTTGTAGCTCGTCCAAATATTTTGGAGAAAAATCATCAACTACGGGAACTTGAATACTTTCATATTCATCCATAATCATTGGAGGTTCATAACGCTTAAAATTCTCAACATTTATGACTGAATAAATTTGCATGTAGGTTGGTAGATCTAAACGAAAGGAATTAGTACCAATCTTCTCCAAGATATTGAATGGACTATTGGAGCATAAAATTTTGGGGTAAGGTTTGAGATATGATGCAACAAACGAAGCAGAATGGACCAAGGAAGCAGAACACAGAGGGAACAAAGGAAAAGAAGCACGAAAGGATTGTGGATTAGCATGCGAAGGAAGTTAGAATGTGGACAAGTAGAGTCCACTTAGAATTAGGGTTATGGAGGTTGATGTAAGGGTTTTTACCAACTTTTGTAATATAAATAGAGGATGTATGAGGAAAATAAGACATCTTTATATTTATCTTGAGTTTGTATAGTTTTTGCGAGGTTGAGTTAAATCTTGAATAAGTTTTGAGTCGTAGTACTAGTTTTGTTGAGAGTTGTGGAGCTAATATGGAGTCAAGGTTGAGATGTATGGATTGTATTTGAGGGTCAGGTCACAGTCTATGGTGCTTGGTGTGACATTGTTCAGCCTCATGGAGTATAAAAAACTTTTGATGTAATTCTTACAATTCCCTATTTTGATGAACAATAATAAGAAACATAAGATGTTTATGGATGTAGCCCAGGGGGGTGAACCACAGTAAAATATGGTGTGTCTATGTGTGATTTTGTTATGTGTTTCTTTTATATGATTTTATATTGAATGAATCCATTAATCCATTGAACTTTATTTACAACTCACAATAGAATAACATGTCATTTTCTAAAGAATGAATATTAAGGGTACATCTAATGAATGGTGGTATAGTATAATGCATGTTCAAGTAAAAGAAGTAATGATATGACTAACATTCCCATGAGTTCCATCCCTCCCATGATTGCAGACACTTGGGTCATGCAATCACCCATAAGCCATCTCAAGTGAGACTACGTTGTGCACTCTGTGCATAGTGTTTCCTTCTGGTTTACCAAAGGGGTCGATGGTTTCTACGGTTTTTTTGGAGAACTAAGGTAGAACTTGAGTTAGCCTGTACATCCAAGAAATGGTTTTGTTTTCAGTTAGAACTTAGCAGATCGAATTCGAGGGGAGTTGATGAAGAAAATGTAGTGGTATAAGGGGATGATTAGGCCATGGAACCCTACAAAGAAATAAATTGAAAGATGGTTGGAGATAAAGAATCTTGAGTTTGCGTAGAAAGATAATAGAATCTCTAGGTATACATTGCACCAGTATCTACAGATTCGATACAGAGAAGTCATATACTGGTGCAGAGAAGGAATTATTGAAGGGACCAAGAGGGAGGTACATCGGGTCACTTTAAACGTTGATCAAAATATTATTGCATGATAAAGGCATGATGACCATGGAATCAAACAACTAAATCACTCTACG